>PVJX010019303.1:0-35147 GCA_004027295.1 Dolichotis patagonum | reverse complement strand
TGAAACACTTAAGACTATCCCAACTATAGTGACTGTAGTATGTGCTCAGTGACTAGTCACTGAATGAAGGAACAAAGATGTACCAGGCCCAACCTATAGGAGGAAGCCTAGAAAATACTTCAAGGAACTTTATTCAGTATTATATGTGCTATCACTCAGTGCTTATCACAGAGGCAATTATATCTCATAATAAACTAACATAAAATACTGCACCATCAGAACTCTGATGAAGGAATATGTACTGTCAAATTACAAGGGATGGTATGCCCTAACACTTTCTTTTATAACTCCCAGATTTTTCAACCTTGTTCAAAAACAATGACTACATATTTAACTGTAAAATGATCTTTTAAAAACTGCAGTCATTTTCTGCCATATAATGTTTCTTATACAGTTTTAAATGTTAATATGCTAGTTTACTCTAGGAGAAAATGTGGAAACAAAGGGCATGGACATATTTCTTTGCGAAGTTGGTTAATTAACATGCATCAAATACAGTAACAAAATACAATTTATTGTATTTTAAAAGTTACAAAATTATAACAACCCAGCAATGGACTCATACTTCAGATTATAATTATGTGCTATGAAATGCATCTAAAACTCAAGAAAGACTATGAAAACCCAAGAGATGTCCTAATTATCTTCAATGTTAGAAAGGGAAAATCTGGCAACTCACTTTTGAGGACAAAAAATTCATCAAAATAGTCATCAGGGAGATACAGACATATGGTTTTTGCTGGTTACCTACAAGAAGTGCGGAGTCTTAGCTCTGTTTTCCTGTGTTAATTTTGCCATACAAACACGATACATTTAAATTTATTTTATCTGCACGTCTAATGCAAGGACTTTCTCTGGGCAATAAGGGCACGCTACTTGTGTTAAGCTCTGCAAATCAGCACATAAGAAATCTAAAACATTGTCACTTATTAAATGTTTAAGAGAGATTCTCTGCGCAGACTGCAATATAAAGAAAAGATATCCCTCTTCAAACAGATTTAGTTTGGTTCTGACTCTTATCTCTGTCACTTATATGCAAGTATGTGACTGTGGAAAAGCAAATTAGTTGAACTTCATTTTTCTCAATTGTGGCCACAGTAGTTTCTACCTCACAGTAAATGAAAATGACATGTAAATAAAATGCCCAAGAATGAATTCAAACAGAGGGTCGGTGGAGGACTAGAACTAGTTTATAACAGCTGATTACTATATTTGTAGGAATTCTGCCAGGTCATTGTTAAAATACAGCCTTTATTAAAAAATCAAAATACATGGTGTTAAAACAAAGATTGTAAGGGCTTACAACAAATGATTTCTTAATTATTTTATATTACTCATGCTCTTGAAGTTATCCATATCTTATGCTGCTTTTTTACTATTTATTTTATTGGTACCAGAGATCGAACTCACGACTGCACGTTGCAAGGCAGGTGCTTATGCCGCTGAGCTAAATCCCCAGTCCCTCTTTTGCTGCTTGTATGATAAAAACTACACAGTGCATGACTGAGCATCACTTTCCAGTTCTGAGTTTAGCCTTGTCATTTTGGCAATTTGGAATTATTCATGGTGGAAATATTACAAATGAGGGCTGTGTGTGTACGTGTGTGTGTACGTGTGTGTGTGTACATGTGTGTGTAGTGCACCTCTGATGTTTTTAAAGCATTTAAGACCAAGCTTTTACACCTTGCCCAGTCAATACTGCTTCCTTCCTTTCTCTTTCTTTCTTTCTTTCTTTCTTTCTTTCTTTCTTTCTTTCTTTCTTTCTTTCTTTCTTTCTCTTCTTTCTTTTCTCTTTCTTTCTTTCTTTCTTTCTTTCTTTCTTTCTTTCTTCTTTCTTCTTTCTTTCCTTCTCTTCCTTCCTCCTTCCCTCCCTCCCTTCCTCCTTTCTTTCTGTCTTTCTGTCTTTCTGTCTCTTTCTCTTTTTCTCTTTCTCTCTCTTTTTCTCTTTCTTTCTCTCTCTATCTTTCTTTCTTCTTCCTCCATTCTTCCTTCCTTTTCCTTCTTTTCCTTTCTCTCTTTCTCCATCTTTGTCTATTTCCTTCTTTCACTAAAAGGTTCTTAGCTCATAGAAACTGTTCAGTTCGTCTTTTTTTCCCATTTTTCTTCTTACTCTTAAGGATAGGGAGAGAAATACTCCTACACTACCGAAAACTATCATTAGAAAACCATGTGCCTTCCCAGCCATTACTGGATATTTAAAAAATGGACTTTTAATCTTAGGACAGTCTTTAATGTATTATTTACCACCAATTTTATACCTATTTCATATTCTATGCTCAATCCTTATGAGCAAGAAGGTGAAGTTATCAAAAAGTGTCATTTTCATATCATTAGTATCAATCAAACTGAATATTTCCATGTAATGCTTCGACTTGTTTAGATAATCACAGGTATAACCGAATACCTGGACAATGAACTGGGTACGTCTACTTCTGCCTGAAGAAATTCAGATTCTGCTCTAAGAATCAAGGTTATTGCATATGTCATATTCTTTGAAATAAAAGAAATAATTCAGATCCAAGTCAAAGTGTTGGCTTTCTAATGCATCCATGAATTAAAAAATAAAATAAGAATTAAATATATATCATTTGAGAAAGATCAAAAGATAATCTTACCTCGAAATATGCATGAGGTACAATCAGTGAGTTAAAAAAAAGCTAATTTGCCTCTCCTTAAATGACTTGCTGTACACCCTTATATTTTGATGTTAAAATACACAAACATAAGTGAGTTTTATAATAAAATGCATGCAGATTTCCATAATTTCCTCACCGATTTAGGAACAGGCATCTCTATACCATGGTAGGATTGTGCCCCTCAGAAGCATTTTCCAAAAACAGGATTTTGCTGATCTGTTGTTGAACAAAAGATTCTAACTATAAGGTTAATAACCTATAGAAAATCTCTTTGGAAATTAGCTCTTTGGTAAACTCTTTTAAAAGTATGCCAACTGAATCATACCAAAGACATCAACAAGGGTTTTTTATTGCTGCTTCAATATTATTAGCAGTGGCTTCTTACTGTAAGTTTTGCCATCTCAGTCAGGTAAAAGTGCAATTTATGACTCCCATAGGCAAATCACCGTTATAAACTATACGATTCACCTGAAAATTTGTGTCATTTCTTTGTGAAGTTCCCTAGGGGTGAGGGTCAAAGTAGAGACCATAGGGGAGTGAGAAATAAAGGCAGAGGATTTCAAACCACATATTACAAACAGAGAACAGAATCACAGAACGACATCAGGACAGTGAACACGAAGACAAGATGGCAAGACAGATGTACCAGACAAGAGACACATGCTTGACTGCAGTACCAAGGAAGGAAAACACAGGAACAAAACCATACAGAGATTCTGCCAAAGCAGCTCTTTGGGGCTGCTATGACCCAATGGGAATCATAATAATGATGATGTAAAAAACAAGAACCCATGAAATTATAATTACAAAAGAAAAGTTATCCCCACAAATCATACACTGAACCTGCTGGGTTAGCCTGAATGTGTCACTTGGATGAAATACAGGATGATGTAACTGTAGCCCATGCACTGGCGATGGTGACTAAGGTTAGTTTATTAGCCACTAAGTATCACTGCATGCCACACAATGGTCTGAGCATGTCCAGAAATAAAAGATACAACATAGATTATGTATCCGCAATAAAAGTCTTTTTATGCCATCTGAAATTCGTGGAGAGGGATGTATTTCTCTGTTTGATTCTGTATTTTTTCATGTATGCATGTATGTATGCACATATGTGTGTATGATGTATTTATTATTTTCTGGCTCATCTGTATACCTTTTCACATAATTACTTCTGTTATCAGGGAAGAGTAAGGCATGTGACCTGTGCAGACATACGGGAAAATAAAACGGGAGGAAAGTAAAAGGAAAAAATATGCATAAAAGGAGGAAAGCACAGTATTTCATTCTTTTGCACACAACTTTCTTGGATTTTGTTGGGATTTGTTTCATTTTGAGATACATACTGGGGGGATATGCTGGAAGGGGAAGAATTCAAGTTAGGATGGCAAGAAAAGATTTTGTTGCCTTGTTTTATTTGTATACTATGTATCTTTCAGTATTTAAAATAATGATCATAATTGCTTAGTCAAAGTATAGCAATGAATTAAAATATAGCCATAATGACCAAAATACCAAATATGAATCAAAACAAAACAAAGAAATTGAACCACCAAAAATTCATGCGGCACAAGATGAGGTGAAACGACAGGAAATGTTATTCAAATATATACCAGATATGTATCTATTTCTCTATATACACAAGAATGTGCATATAAGGATAGATATATCTGTATAATTTTTATTTCCACCCTTCCCAAGGGTAACTGAACTATGGAATCACCACTGTAATTATGATAAAAAGTAAACAAAACCTAAAGAAAAGTCACATGCTTTGCTTGCCAAGTTAAAACAGTATCATGCATGTCTATGTTGGCTGATGCTGGTTAAGAACAATGTGTGAATTTCTGTGTAAACACATGGCTGATGGCCTGGGCTGCTGTTAATCTCTGCTCACAATAGTCTACTATCATCTATACACAATGACAGGCACTGAATATTCAGTGTACACACATGTTATATATACAAATACACACACAGTACAGTGGGGCTTATGGAAGGAAGAAACTACACAACAGAAATGATAAAAGGAAAATCCATAAAAACGTCTTCTTTAAAATCCAATCCTCCTTTTATGTATTTATTTTGGCGGAACTTGCTTCATGGTTTCATTCACATCATTTTCTGTCTTCTACTTGCACTGACATTTGAAAACAGGAAGTTCTCACGTGTTTGGCTTGAAATTCTCCCTTTGAAATGTCCATCTTTACTCTATTACCTAACAAAGCCCTTGCGCTAGATCATACTGCTCACAAGGTAAAGCTTATTGTTTAACTGTACTAATTTTTTGATCATAATAAATGAGAAGTTGTATGTCCCCAATTGAAGATACAGAAGAATGTCCTTTGGGGTTAATTCTGTCTCTCATAGGTAAGAAGCAGTTATCTATATATTTAGCCTTAAGACTGCTAAATGCTATCAATTTTTTAGTTTGCCTCATTGACATATAAATTAATAGAGTATGTTCATGGCACCATAGCATTCTCAATTTAAGGTCTATTTCTATCTTCATTCATTAACCCACAGAACGAGTAAATTGTTTCCCATTTTTGTAACTCCATTCTACCCCGTCAATTTTTAATCCATTATAGTAACTATGTATTTTAAAAGCATAATGCTGAAATGCTTGTAAACTACCTTGACAGTAAAATTGTAAGTACTGTATAGGAAATATCTACTAATTGGTTATTATACTGGAGGCAATGAGAAACTCAAGGATAATGTAAATCATACATGTGGCCCAGAGATGAAAGTTATAATAGATTTCAAAACAAAAATAACGGATTTAAAAATTATAAAAATTAAAACAATTCTACTCAACTCTATTACATAAGTTTTTTTGGTACCTTGGAGGTGGAGAGAACTAGAAGCCAGGATGTCAATGTATAAGTATAAATACTTCTATTTGAAAGTTTAAGTAATTACTTTTTTATGTAACAATTTTGTGGAACTACTATGGGGAGGCACTAGATTGGGTGCTAGGAATACAAGAATGAGTACAATTTGATTCCATCTCATGAGTTCACAGTCTGTTAGAGAAGTCAGATATAAAAATAAGGGAAATGAAAGAAGGAAAAAGAAAGGAAGAAGCAATGTGGATGATGGATAGAAAAGCTCAGGATATTATCACCACTCTAAGAAGAGTTCTCACAGAGCACAGCATGCCTTCTTTAAAGTCAGACAAGAAAAAAAAATCATGCCAATCCCTCTGTGAGGCAAAGCCAGGAGGATCATAGGTTTCGAGACTAGCCTTGGCAATTTAGCAAGACCCTGTGTGGAAATAAAAAATAAAAATGGGCTGGGATGTAGCTTAGTATAAAGCCATTGGTTCAAATCCCAGTATCAAAAAAACAAAGAAAAACAGATTTAATTCCCATGAAAAAAAGGATATGGAAAGGAAGGAAAAGCAATTTTTTTGTGTGTGTTAAAGAGATGTAGGTTTTCTTTGGGCAATGCTTATTTCTATGAAATCAAATATTTTTAAATAATTCAGCAGATTTTGTGTTAGGTGAGTAAGCAGAGATGAAGTTAGAGATAGGAAAAAAGTTGCCCAATTTTAGTTTAAGATTAGGAGATATTTGAAAGTCAAACTACTTGAGTCAACCATCCTTAGCTGGGCTTTTACTCTGTGTCTTGAGACACAGTCTAAGAGATTAATGCATCTATGTATTTTCCAGAAAAAATACATCTATTGAATCTTCAAGGGTTCTAGACTATTAGCAACCAAGCCCCAAAACATGTGTTGCCATTAAATATAATATAACTAAACTATAGCAAATCATGCTGACTCCAAGTGTCAAAGTGAGGTTCTGTATGTGAGAGGTTATTGCTTACAACTGCTTCAAAACTAGAAGCATTAATATACACTGTGATTTAAAGAAAACGAACTAGGAAAAAAATTTCATTTCTAACTTGATGCCCACATGAAATCAAAACGTTTTGAATTATAGCACATATTAAATTGCCAAATTTATGAAATGTAAGAGTTTCAATAGATCATGAAAGAGCATGTAAAGATAAAACGTGTAAAAAATAATAAACGTGCTTATAAAGTTACAGAAGACAAGGTAATCATTAAAAATGATGGAACAAGCCCCAGGTAATTAGTCAACTTTAATGTATATCAATCTAGCATCAGGCCTGGGAAAGAGCAAAACTCAGAAAACAAGTCAGTGAATTAGTGTGTTCAAAACCACAACTTTAATCTTGATCTTCATGTAGAATTGCAAGATTAATAACGTATGTGAAAGTCAGGAAAATGTCACCACTATCCATCTCACACAGGCAGTGGACATGTTCTCTTTAAATAGTGCAAACCTGTTAGTAACATTTCTGATTGTAATTCATCTTGCTTTGGGAAATGTAAAGGCTGTGGTGAAAGCTCCCATGTGATGCAGAAGAGTTAGATAGCTCTAAGAAGACAACCCTGATCAGTGTCAATGTGTTTCCTGGGACAAATTTTCCCTCTCTCTACATCAGTGGGGATATCTAGTTCCTTCTTGTATTAAATATACCTCTGACATACTTTACTGTGTACCCCAACTAATCACCAGGAATGTATCATGGAGTGAAAAAATTTAGGAGGAACAAAGGCTCATTCTTTAAATATGAGTTGCATTATCCCAGGCAGAGAGATTGATAACAGAGCTCTATGTTAGGTCTATCATGGTGGAGATTTTGTTCCCTCACTTTATTTATTTCCTCCCATGGTCCTTTGTAGAACATAATGGATTGTTTCCTAACTTGACCAAGTTACTCAAGAAATGCTGGCATTGAGTTTTAGTCCTCTGCATTTGAGTCAGCTAAAATAGCTGTACAGCCTCTAAAAAGCAAATAAACTTGGTGTGGGGTCATTCAAATTTGGGTCAATCCAAGTTATCACCTGACAGTACATACCCACAGACTGGGGAGCTGTAGAGCTTGTGACCTTATTATGGAGGGTGTTATGGAGAAAATTGTATCAGGGGAAAGTAGTTGGGGAAAGATGGAGATATTTCAGAATGACTAAGCCTCAATTTTTTTATAAGACTGAAAATCTAAAGATTTGATGGACATTGCCACAGATATTACTGCAAAGAAAAGAAGCAAATTAGAGCAAAGATAAACAATCCTAATTAAAGTATAGGCATCTTAAACTATTGGTCAGAAAACTAGTTAATTTAACAAATTGTTTGAGGATAACAGTGCCATTCACATCTGAGGCCTTAAAGTCTAGCATATGTGTAACATACATAGTTGGTTTTCGAAAAATATTTGAATCGAATTATGATGCAAAAGTAATTTAAAGTCAAAAGTCTTTATTATACTTCTCAACAACTGATTTATGAAAATTGTTAAAATAAGAACTCAAATTTAGAGGTATACTCTATTGTGTCAGATAGAATTGAATGAATGAGTAGAATAATTTTTTATTGTAACACTGGTGCCCATAATTTGGTATAGACTGGAGATATGTGTGTGTGTACACATGTGTGCTTGTGTGTGGGTGTGTGTGTTTTAGAGTGTAAATGTCAGTCAGAACATAAAGATTACTACTTGATAACCTGAAAAATTCTAACAAGGTCACATCTACCTTCCTTCCACATGGCTAAGTTCCTAAAGGAGCAAATTGCACTCCAAGTGTTATGGTTTGGGTCTACATGTTCCCTGAAAGCCTCATGCAGTTTTAGATGGGACTTTTTTGGAAATTGCTGAATCTAGAGTGTATGATTGATTGGTGCTATGATGCTGGGTTTAAGGGCGCTCGTATTAAGGGTGGGTGATTGCTGGGTCAGTCCTTTGACTGGCTTGGCATTGCTCTATTTGCAGCAGTCTGGATACAGTATAAAAGGGGCAGAAAGACACTGTTAAGGTTTGGTTGTGGATTTTTTTATCATCCACTGCCATGAACTGTTGTCCCTCTGCCATGTGCTACTCTGGCTTGGAGCCAGCCAACTATGGTCCGAAACCTCTAAAAACTCTAATAAACCTTTCCTCTTCTAACTTTTGGTGTAGGAGGATTCTGTCTCAGGATTGAGAGAAAAGTAACTAAGACATGAGGATAGTGAGGCCAACATATAATTGGTGTGTCTCTGTATAATGCTAAGGACAGAAACCCACAGAACTTCCTGTATTCAGTCATTTGCAAGAAATCAAGCAATCAGACTTCAATAAAATTTAAAATCTTATGAGTCATTTTTGGGAAATAAATGGTAGGTTTTAATTTTTAATGTATTTTTTTCCATGAAGCTTAAATTTCTCTAGAATTAGGAAAAGAAAATGCTTCAAGACATGCTTTTTGTTTTAAAGCAAAGGAAAACAATTAAAGCAACCTAGAGAAAGCAAATTTTATTCATTACTTTTAGCCTTTGCAGAAATAAGATCCTGACCTGATCAGGCTTTTGCTAAACATACACAGAAATTCGATGATATCTGTTCTCTATTATATACATATGAATGCTTAACTTCTAGTCTAGAAACAGGTTAGTGGGAAAGTTGATAGGAAATAGTCAGGGACTAGCAGTTGCCTGCTGGACATTATGTCATATATAGTTCTTTTTAAAGAAAGATCATAAAACATCAAAATGTATCAGGGTCCAAATGGGAAACACACTGAAGCTTCTAACTGCCAAAGTCTGATCAACTTCAGCACAATGGATACATTTTGAAGCATCACAGCTATTGACATGGCATGGTTCACTACTAATTTTGCATTTACTGCACTCAAGTTTTGCACAAGTTTTTTAGACATACAATGAACAAAATTAGTATAAATCTAATACCATGTTAACTGCTGTTGAAATCCCATGGAAAAGTTTGTCTGATTTACTTTTTATGTATTTATTTTTTTGACACTTGAGTTCAGAGTGATTCCTGAGTTTTGAGTGGGATTTGCCAATATTTATGGCTCCAGTTTGGTTTCATGCTTTTTTGACTCATCCCAATATAGGTTTCTTCATGCTCTCACCCCTGTCAATTTTGTAGTTTCCACTGGCTGCTGCACTTCCGCTATTTCTGTGATTAATCTGCACATGCATTTGTCCAAATTTGGGTTCATATTGTGGATTTTTTTTTGCTGTCAATAGACTTTAAGTTTCCCTAGGGCCTTACTGCTCCTTCCATGGGATTCGATGCTTTTGTTTATGAATTAATATTTATACATGTATGATCATACATATATAGATATAGGAAGTACACACATTAACACACACTATAATATAGAGAAAACACATGTATAATCACATATATGTATGTACTGCTTTTTGCAAATGAAAAAAGAAAGCAAGCAAAGCAAGACTGACCTGACCTACCTGGACTCGGCTCACATTCAACGAAGTCTTCATCATCACTTGAACATTCAGCAGATGAAACAAGGTCATCTGATGTTGGCTGTTCACGTTAAATGAATAACGACGGGGTGGGGTTGGGAGAAAGAGAGAAGAGAAGATAATGAATCCCAATGTGCAAAGGCATCAAAGATAACCACCATGTCCTACCTCCCATCACTGTCACTGTTTCTTTACAGAGGCTCACAATGAACAGTAGATATTTTTTAACTACTTCATAGCTAAGAATGGTTGTGTGTCCAGATAATACGTATGGGCACCAAGCAGAGGGATCCAAAGTGGTTTTGGAGGACTCAAGTCTCTCTCATTTCTGTAAATCGAACTGTGAAGCCTGACTAAAATTTCAGGATTGCAAATCAGAAGGGTAAAAGAAGGGGTGCTGCAAAGCATGGGCAACAAAGAACCAAGCCAACATAGGAATGCACGGTGGTTTTGATGCATATAGCACGTGGTCTCAAGCATGTGATTTGGTGACTGTGAATCTATAGGCTGTAGAATTAATGACCGTTGTGGAAGCTGCTCAGAAACCTCAGAATGGCTTTCCTCACATAATTGCTGCAATTAGCTGAATTAGTAATGTGGACCGGCAGAGTGATACTGTATGACTACGTACTGTATGACTGTACGTAGGCTGTGTCTGAACGAAGTAGAACAAATGCTGACTGCAATACTAGTAGTTCAATTTGAGACATTCTTTTCTGAGTCCTGTAGAAATGCCCTAATGCCAGGAAGGTTATAGGAAATATGGGTATTGGCAGGAAGAACACACAAGGTAAGAAGACTGCTTTCTGCAACTGGCACTTGTAGCATGCACCATAGCTGTTGTTGAATGAATGATGAGTGGATGAATGATCTATAGATCTTATGCAAAAATTTATTTGGAGGGCTGGGGATTTGGCCCAGTGGCGTAATTGCCTGCCTGGCAAGCATGAGGTCATGAGTTTGATCCTTGGTCCAAAAAAAAAATATTATTTGGCCTACTGTATGTAGGAGTACTCAGAGTTGTTCAACAAATTCTCATTTCCCTTCTTAATTTAATAATATCAACTGACTTGCTAATCTTATTATTCCCAGTGTACTAAAGTCTTAATCCATATTCAAAAGGAGCAGATAATAAATTGCTTCCCTATCTACTAAGGAATTACTACAAGTCAGTGGCTGTACTTGACAAGTATATATTTCATAGTTTTAGTTACTACTAGTTGATTAGACACAACTCTAAAAACAACCTTTGAGACAGGAGTGAATATCAAATGTTTAAAAGAGACTGGAAATCAAAGAGGTTACCTGAGTAACCTGAGTTACCTCAGTTCCATACTTGCGTGTGGAAGAACACATATCTAGTAAGACACACAATGGGGAGTTAACATATATTTTAGTTAATGTCTATGCTGTGGGCCCACAACAGTCCTCATAGTCTTACATTATTATAGGCTGAACTGTGAACTTGCTCTTGCAAAGTCATTTGTTGAAATCTTAATGTCCTGTACCTCAGAGTATGAGATAGAGCCTTAAAGAAGCTATTAAGCTAAACGTCATTAAGATGGTCTCTAACCCAATACTATTGGTGTTCATACACAAAGAGTTGATTAGGACACAGACGTGTATGTGGCGTAGACAACATGAAAACAGAAAAAGATGGCATAGGAGAGAGGCCTCCCAGGAATCTAGCTCTTTGGAAACTTTGATTTCAGACTTTTCACCTTGAGAAATGTGAGGAAATAAATTTCTGCTATTTAACTCACCCAGCATATGGTATGTTGTTATGGTGGCTCACAAATGAGTACATCGACAACCCATGTGCTTAGACGAGCACATTCTTTTAAAAAGACATGGTTGGGTACAGGGTTACTGGGAGAGGGAAGAACAGTGTCACTTCATTGACAATGGTGGAGAGTTTCTTGCAGTGTATTATTGACCTTTATTCTACTTCTGACGAGGAGTCACTTTACACCCGTTCTTCCTTAAGGTTAGTAGAAAGAGCAATTTCAAACAAAGTGCTTATTTTTTAAATTAGATACTACTCAATTATGTTTCAGTTCCAGCAGCTAAAATTGGTACTTGTATTTGGGGGCACCATGTTTGTGTTACAGAAATGACAAGAAACTTCCCATGGTGTCTTATTGTAAGGGGGCCCTGAGCAGGTCCATTCTGAGTTACTTAGGGAGAAGGGAGAGAGGAAATAAATGTAAACTGTACAATGAAGAAGGCAATTGTAAGAGGCAAACAGCCTCTTGGAAGCAATGACAAAGTACAGTCCATGTGTTCTCCATGGGGAGTGAGGTGGGTAACAGCTACCTTAAGCCTAAACCAGGTTTAGGACAACTGTGGAACATCTTGGACAGTATGTGTTTTCTGACCATTCAAAAGACCACAGCTGTATAAATGAATATGTAGGATATCACTGTTATTAAATTTTATGGAGAAAAAACAATTAGAATTTTTTTATGAGATAGAGTCTTGCTGTGTAGTTCAGGGTATCTTGAACTAACTAAGTAGCCCAGGCTGGCCTTGAACTCATGGCCTGCCTATGTCTGCCTCCCAAACGCAAGGATTATAAATCTATACCGTCATGCCTGGCTCCAGGAAAAAAAGTTCTGAAAAAACCCTCATAGGGTATGACAGTACCAAAGAAGTAAAAAATACACTTGTTCAGTACATTCATTTAGAAATCAATTGCTAGTGACTTGACTATGGAGCCCATAGAATGGCCTTCTTAGGGCTTTGGTTCCTAACATTGAGTGAATACTGGAGAATTGATGGAAATTAGTGAGGTCTTCCCAAGAACTAAAGGCCAGATGATACCATTTAAATAGTCCATTGAGCAAATGAATAAAAAATACATTAACATGGTACTGGCAGAGATTTAACCCAAGACTAAGAGTAGCATTATCGCTTTTAAGAGTTAGAAATGATGCAGGTTTTCACCTTCAGGAAAAGCATTAGATTTCCAAGTTGAAAGGGTACTATTTTTCTCCAGCATCTTTCAGTCTCATCTAAGTCACACACATTTCTTTCTCTTGTGGTTTGGGTGACACAGTCCTAAACTTCACAGTCCCACCCCATTTCTACTGCCAGTTGTTTTTCAAGAATGGGCCTCTAACCTCCTAGCAGGCCCCATACATACTCTCTTCCATGTTTGATTCCTGCTTTCCTGTGCTCCACTTCTGAGAGAACTGTTTTCTGTAGTTTTCTATATGAATATGGACAGATATGAGGTCCTCCCCACTGAGCAACACAGCTCAATTTTACCAGTAGCTCTTAACAATGCTTCATAGACGTAAGGAACATTCTTAGGTAGCGATCTAACTGCAGGTATGGGGTAAGCCTGGCTCTAGACCAAGAGCTGCAGTTCCATGTCTTCTGTCTACAGCCAGGAAGCGAGATGGGTGGGAGATGAGTTGCTTCACTAAATATCTAAATTAATCCATCACCTGACCCATTAATCACAGATCTTCTAAGCCTGTTAGCCCCTTCTGAGTTACTAAATTTAGTATTTTCTTATGTACTCCATCCTTTAGGATCTATCCTTTATTAGAACTTCTCATAGCTGATCATCCATTACCTGCATGTCATGGTCTACACTATTTCAGGTTGCACCTGCCACAAAGAGGAATAAAAAAACTAAACTCACAAATAGCCTTAAGAAGATGATCTGTTTCCAATGCCATTGGATCCAGCCAGTCTGTCATAGATGATCTAGCCCCTCTTTTCTCTCTAACCCTTCTCATAATCATTTAGAGCTACTTTCAACTGAAGCTCCAAAAGCAGTGATAAACATCATAGCCCCTCACCATGTAATACAGCCAGCCAGGACTTCCTGGAGAACCCGGCACTCAATACTGGCCAGGCCTGAATAGGCCCAGAAGAACTTGTTCTGTCAAGGGACTCAGGGTTCCATTTGCAAAAAGACCCTGAATTCAAGAAGTTAAAAACTACATATGTCAAAACAAAACAAAATAACTATTTCTATCCCTGGTATCTAATAAATCCAAAAATCACAAACCAAGGCTTTTGCATGAGAAAAAGAACTTAGGATAATACACTGAAGTAATGGCAGTTTATTTCAGAGTTACTCTTAGAAACCCAGGGCTTTATTTAGCAGGTATTTTTTTTCTTCCTGTGTCTTTCCTCAGATATAAGTGAATGCAGGATCTGATGCTCAACCTTGAAAGAATAAAAAGCACACTTCTTTGATGTTTGGTTCCCACAGTTGTTGGGGCAACTTCACCATAGACAGACAGAGATGCAAGACAAGTGTTATGAGTAAACCAGGCATAATGGTGCAACCCTTAGCCCCAGCACCCTCGAGGCTGAGCGAGGAGGACTGCTGCAGTTCAAGGCCAGCCCGAGCTACACAGTCAGTTCAGGGCCAGCCTAGACAACGTAGCATGACTCTGTCTCAAATGAACCAAGCCAAGCTAAACTAAACCAAATCAAACCACAGATTTGTTATAAGTAAAACAGAACAATGGTCTTTAGTCCTTAAATAAAAGGTTGTAGTCTCAGACTATGAGTGTGTGTGTGTGTGTTGTGTGTGTGTGCAAGTACACATATGTGTGGTGTGTATTTTCCCATAATCATAATCACTTTCCACAATTACTTGCAAGTCCTCAAAAAACTGTTAGTACCATATGAAGAAATAGATATCTGAGATATCAATAATCATGACTTTTAACAGCCCTTACCATTTGCCATATTCAGGCTTTGTGCTAAGTAATGGACACATATTAACTCTTTTAGTACACACAGGATCCATGGCTATTGACATTTGTTGTGACTTCTGCTATTTTAATGACTCATTATCCATGTTCCCTATTGCTTTAGGAAACTTTTATGTTCCCAGAGTTATTTCAGAAATTTCCATCATGGGGCCTTCCATGGCATCTTCTCTGCATGTTTTACACACACACACACACACACACACACATCTAAAGCTCTCAGAATTCCCAATGGCTAAGCTCAAAGTATTGAGAAGTTAAGATCTTCATATGTTAGATGCCAATACTATCTGGAACTCACCCGAGGAAAAAAAATGAACAATCTGCGACCCTCAGAAACCAAATAGTTTTGCGAGTGCTCGGGCAAATAAATCCAGCATTTGCGGTGCATGACTGTTGTATCATCAAAATGCTTTTGCACATTCATTTGTCTGTTCATTTATTACTTTAATAGATACTTCTGAGCACCTATATGTCAGGCACTGTAGCAGTTTGGAGCAATGAAGTAATGAGTAAGACAGTTTCCCTGCTCTGCGAATTCAGCCTCTGATGAGACAGCCAAGTAAACAGGCAACTCTGACATAGTAAACTGAATGCAATCCAAGAGCAAACATGAAGTGAGTGCTAAGGGAGCAAATAGCTGGCAAGTAGAGATACTTCTGAGACAGACAGGATATGGGAAATGAGCCTGCGGGGACAGGTGGGAATAACACAGCTATAGTCAAAGCTGTGGGCTGGAGAAGGAGAGGGGCATTTCAGTTGGAATCAACACTATTTACAAAGGGTCAGAAATGTGACCCGGCTCAGTTTATTTGTACACCTACAAGACATATAAGGTGACTGGTGTGAAGAGATGTCGTGGAATAGCAGTATGACACCGATTTGAATTATCTTCTTGTTCTGGCAACCTTAGCGAACAAGCGTGAATTTAATATCCTGCCCGATCAGTCTTCTCTCCTCCTTCCCCTCCCGACATCTCATTGGTGTCATCTGTCACTTTCTCAGATCTTTTGGGATCTGACACACAGGGTTTCGGGATGTATTTCACATGCACGATGGCAACAATTCCCACTGTGCAGATTAAGCACCTCGCTTTGCTTTCTCAGGAGGAGAGAAACACATTCTTCTGCCCTTGTGTTTTAACCAAGCACTATATTAAAAATAATAATTCATATTACTCTATTTTAAAATATGTATTTCATATTTTTAATCCACATGTTGAAATGACTTGGTTCCATATTGGGTGTCATAAAACTAAAGATAGGTATTATAATAACTTTCAATAAAATATCTCTGTGGAAGGAACTCTCTTTATTCCTTTCCTGTAAGCCTTTTTATTACAGCTCTATTCTTCTCCCCCCACCAATGCTCATTGAAATCACCTTAGAATGAAACAAGAAGTGAGAAAAGCTCAAAACTCTGTCTATCCAAGAAAATTTATGGGTATATTTACCTTCCATCTCCTTCAGATTTACAAACCTGACTTCTCATTTTCCTGCAAGGAGTTATTGTTTCTACAATCAACTGATTCCAATTATTTATTCTGAAGGGTTCTATTCCATCTCTGCTCAAGGACAATTCAACACTGTTCTCAATAGTGTCTACTGTTTGGTGTTGAGAGAAATGTCAGCTGCCATCAGTAGAGCTGTTGACAGTTTTACCGTATCCCTCCTCTATGGCCTTTTGTGACGTCAAATTCTAACCTTTAGTCTTTTATTGCATGTAGTACTAGGCTAATCATCCAAGGGGAAGGGTAATCATTTTTCTCCACCCAGCTCCTTGGAAGCACTTATTTGACTGATATTAAGTATGAGATAAAATAAGTTCTGCCACAGAAGAGCTTTATGAAATTATAAATAACACACTCAAGAATGATGATTTCTTTTCTTCTGCTGAAAAAGGAAAGGAGAAAGGACCATAAATATTCTGAAGCCCTACAGAAAACAGTCATAGATCTCTGTAACTGCTCCATACTAAAAATAATTAAACTACCAATACTTAAGTCTTTCCCATATATACTTCCACTCGGAGATGGGGATGCCGCTTTAAGAATCTCAAAGAAAGCAGAGAATCCTTCAGCTTGATTATGAATATTTATTTGCTACTTAAATAAAGGACACTGGTTATCTAAAGCCCAGTTTCTAGGTAAAACTATAAATCTAAATAAGGTGTAAAAATTTTGACTCTTATATTTTAAATTTATCCAATAAGCTTTTCTTTACCACTGAATTGTTGTGATTACATTGTTCCATCTTTGATCAATGCTAATGCATGCATATAACACACACACACACACACAACTTGGAATAATTTTTATATTAAGTCAGAGATAAAATATTGTGGAGCTTGGGCAAGCTTATTACAAACCTTTATCACTCTCCTCTTGTCTACTCTCATAATTTCACCCAACTCAAGCTCAATACAGAAACGACCTCAAAACACAGTCAGATTTTATGAATGTGATATCTACATTCTCATTATATTCTGATTAAACATGCTGTATACCGTCATCTTCAATAGGAGCAACTGACATTGTTATGACAAAATGAGATGTAAATGATTTCAGGTTGTCATACTCAAATGTGCAAGATTAGGGCACAGCATAAGAGCAACCCAGAGGACTGCAGTGGAAGAGAAAAACTCTAGTCTGGTTGAGATGCCATATCAGGGACTCTTGGATCCAAGTCTCAGTGCTAAGTGTAATAATTAGAATCATATCCTGTGGGTTTTAAAACTCTCTCCAAGTGTTCACGGCATGGAGATTCTCAAGGTGTTTCCTTTCTTTTCTCTACCCAATCCTGGAGATAATCACTTGGCTCATTATTTACAAGGAATAAAGGAACTTTAAGGAGAACTGCTTTGGGGTAAAGATACTGCCTTCAGCCTGACCAAAATTAGTTAATTGGCACAAAACTTGCTTTAAAACTATGAATTTAAAAAACAAAAGTACCATTCTGGATATATGATTTATCTGTGCCTATACTTTACTCATTCAGCCATTTGTTTCCTCAACATATATTTATCACCCATGAGGTGCCAGTTTCCATGTTGGGCACCAGACAAGTCCAGTACTTTATCTTCATAGAGTTCATAAATTACTGAAAAAAAAATTAAAACATTGATTAAAATTTTAGCCATTAACTGTTGGCATATTTTAAAATTAATGGGGTACCATTGTAATAAAAATTGATTATCCATTGTTCCTGTCAATAGATATAGGAATCCAAGTAAATATTACCTTTAATGTCCTTAAAAAGTCTGTCTTCAGTAGTTTGCATATTTCTTTTCTTTTCCACAGTGTATGCAGTAAAGCAGCATAAAGAACGGAATGATTTATAATAACTTTTGTTAATAAATTATCCTTTAAGGAGATCCCTTTGCAGACTCAAGATTTAATTAACAGAAAAACTAAGTTAAGCTTAGCCGTATTTTATGCTAAGAATCGCAGTCCTTTATTTCTATCCTTGAGGTCTTTGGGGTGATATAAATAAGTGTGTTGCAGAAAATTTTTTTCCTATTCTTTCCACTTTTAAGGTTTTTTTTCCATGTGTTCAAAAAGGGAAGGGTGGGTCAAGAGAGAGGGGAGGGAGGAGAAGAGAGTGGGTAGAAAGGGGATTAATCTCTCTGTTGTTCAAGGCAGCCCGACAGAGGGAAGAGGAGTATTGAACCACAGAAGATTAACCAAACTTCAATGTACCTTCCCAAAAGCAGGAGGAATGTAATGCTACGTGGTGTTCCACTGATAAGCAAATCCCTCTAAATCCTTTCAATTTATTTCTTGGCCTGGAGAAATTACATATTATTTAGGGGACAGAAAAAGAAAAAAAATCCCACCCACCAAGCCCAGGCCATCTCTAGGAATCTACATCAGCAGCCTCTTGATTATATACATATAAAACTCTGTATTTGGTGGCTGTTTTTCTTACTGGTGCAGCCCTCTCCACAACTACACATCAACAAGCTTTGGCTGTTTTTCCACAGTAAACTTTTTCAATTTTTATCACATACCTAATTGTATGTGTTTATGCTCTGACTACTAAAGGGAGTGTTGAGACTCCAAAGATCTGAGCTATTTTTCTTCCATTCCTTCTTTCTTTTTCATGCTTTCTTTATTCCAATATTATTACAAAATCAAGCTTCTCTATTTGAAGGACAATGACCAAAGTCAAATGTGAATGTGACTCTCAAATAGTGATGGAGTTAAAAGTAAAGAGATACAAAATCCTGAACAAGTTTCCATCGTGTAAAACACCAATGTGGTTTTGAGCCAAGGAAGTTGATATTGTGGATTACTTTTTGCTGTTTGTTGCTTTGCGGGTCAGGGAAGAAGAATGGCACTTTGAAATAAATAAGGCAAATAAGATTATATTTCCTTGTAGGTTAATCTTTCTCCTGGAACTCTGTCTTGATGTCCTAACCTCCTGGTCCAAGGAGAAGCGGCCCTTTCTTGTAGGTTGGAGACACAGCTTAGAGGACTTAATAAGACAAATATCAGAGTAAAACTAATATTTGGGATGAGCACGATAAAGCCAGTCCTGGAGAGGACAGTGTGGGTACTGGTGAGCACCCTCAAAAAATGATATGAAGTAGCCATGTAGTCCAGAGCATGTAGTAGTGTTTGTCAATTTTTGATCTCATGACAAACTGAAGAGTGAGAGAGCCACAGAGGTGGAAACAGAGGAAAACTGTTGGGAACTTAAAAGGTCAAAATGCTTATTTTACCTAGGATAGGACTATACAATTTATGTGGACATCTCACAGGTTTAAAATAGAGTTTAGAAGAGCTGCTTAGAAACCTGGACATTATTGAAATTCATGCTTAGCAAATAAAAAATCAAGGATATGAGTTCAAGAATACATCACGTAAATGCAAGAAGGAAATGCACACTAATGTATCCCAGAACTTAGTAAATAACACAGAAAACTTATCCAGAATAAGCAAATGCAGTGAAATGAGTATGAAATACTATGGATAAAAATACAAGATTATCTTTTTCTTAACACACCACAAAGTGTATCTTCCACTTCACCCTATAATGTGAAAAAAGCCAGATGTAAGTGTTAGAACAATACCAGCAATCAAAGCGAGGTTTATAGATTTGAAACTGGACTTATTAAACTAAGGAGCAGTCACAGATAATCTGAAGTCAGAAAGTTTGAGTCAGGACTACAAGGGAAAGGTGAAGGTTAGGTAGAAAATCTGGTGTGAAACCTCCAAAAGAGGAAAAATGCAAAGTTCAGCTTTGGATTGAGAACTTATTCTCATGTCTAGAAGATAATATCAAACACCTATAGAGAAAGATTGAGGAAAAGATTTAAGTGAAGCTATTTGCTTTATATAATAAATTTGAAGTTAAAGAATATCTCCATTTACTGTTGAATGAGGAATTCTGGAATACAAATGGGCCCACTTAGCTTCTAGAAGTCACTTCCTCATCCCCAGGTGGCAAACTGGTATTAAATATACAACTTCATCTTAGATATTGATTCAAAGCCATTTATAAAAGTGAACAGCAGAGACTTTCATTTGGATGGGACAAGGCCACTCATTTCTCATGTCTGATGGATAGCAAGGCTAACAATTTCTCCCTGTTGTAGTTCACATGCAGCAACACTCATGCAGTCCAAGTGGCATTGAAAATATACTAGATGTAACTGCAGATGGAGACTCATTTAGTGACACAGGGCTTTGGGCCTACAATGCCCTCACACTAGGTTTAATGCTCTACTCTTACTGTCCTGAAATTCTTCATCATTTTATCTCTGAGTTCATGTTTTGAAAGTGAAGTTCAAGGGGAAAATGGAGCATGTGTACAAGTAAAAGTGACACATAGGATGTGTGTACATTTTGATACAGTGTTCTCTATGATTGGTGAACACAGGATTCTTTGGACTTGCCATGTGTGGATAATAGGAATGAAACACCTTCATTTGGATCCATCCTCCAATATTTCTCTTTGGGAGGTTGGTATTGTCTTTTAGATAGTGTAGTTAGGGAGAAATCTCCATCCGTGCTGGCCTGCACTGCATTTTCCTCCCTTGTGGTTCCATATTATGCCCTCTGTATAACAGATAAGCATGCTATCTCTACTGTGTAGAGGCACTGATGCTTTGTTTTTGAATGCTTTGCTTTTGAATCAGAAGTCTCTTAGAAATTATGGAGACAGCCCTGTTACTCTGAGAAACATAAACTAAGGAGACCCAGTACCTACTTACTGCCGTCTCTGTGTTAACCAAGCACTTACGCTAAAAGTAATGACGAAAGAAAGGGAAAGACAAAGCAACCCAGAACACTTTTCTCTTTCAGTTCCACCTTATTAAACAGTACAGTGCTCTGATGTTAAAATGTCGCTAGAGTGTAGGTAGATCAAACAGTGGAACAATAGCCAGGAAGTTAGTTTGGAAGCAGCATTTCTGCTCTTCCATTAAGAACAAAATGCTTAAGCATATATGAGTTATGAGACCAGAACTGTATTATTGGTGATTGTAGATTTAAACCAAATGCTCCTAAATTTGATTTAAAATGAGCATTGCACAATATAAAAATAAATGGTAATTTTTATGTTAATAATTTAACATTTAATTTTTCTTTTCTTAGCACAGTATTAAATAACAAATAAAAATACCATGACAAGTTGAGAAAGAGAATGTGGAAGAAAGCAAAAAAGCTTTATATTTTAATGCTTTTAATACACTTCTTTTCTGCTTTTCCAACAAGAGGAACCTTAGCTTTCTTCTATGGTAGTTTCCACAAATTATGTAGCCACCCCCAAGAACAGTTCTGCCAAAGGATGGTTACATGGTTTTTAGAAATTCAAATTATGACAAATAATTCATGTTTCTGAAACTGGGTCCCTGTGCTTCACTCCTGCCTCAGGACTCTGAGCTTTAACTGGGTTTATTCTCACATAGTTGCTTTGCAAGAAGCAGCTCCACATGCTAGGGTGGCATATGTTTCTAATACCCAGTCATCACACCTACCCCCTCATTATCTGTTTAGACCACTGTTGAATAACACACCTGAGACTATTCTATAAAAAGGGCACAAATATTGTTGACTCCTGGCCCCTTCCAACTCTAAGAATTCAGAATTTTAATGCAATCACTTTAAAATCAAATTCTAGTGGGGAGGCAGATATCATCAAAGTATGTCATATACATGTATGCACATGCCACAGAGGAATCCAAACAAATTTTACTAACAAATCAAATGCTAATCCCATTTCTCTGAAAAAAACTGCAATGTCCTTATCCACAGAAGTAGTTTGGTGGATGGCAAAACTGCAGTTAAGGACTAATCTATATTTGAAACCTTTGCTAGGTTTGGCTTGAAGGCAAACTTCCCTCTGGGACTGTGAGAACCAGCTGAGCTTGGGGAAAGGGAACTGCCTTTCCCTCCTCCTCCATTAGGAACTGAAAGTCAATGACCATCAACTCTGCAAAGTCACTTTTAAAAACTGTGTCAGAAGTACATTTTTAATTTGAAAAAATATCAATATGTTGTTTGATAGAATTTTTTAATCTGTGTATCTTTCCTTATTTTTCTTTATTTTTTTCTCCTAGTCTTTAAGACAGCAAAGAAGAAAATGTTCTGTTTGTGTGTGTATTGATTGATACACTTTGAGCAAAAAAATAAAAAAACTAAATACAGCAGAGTAACTTTAATGACAATCTTTTAGGGATCAAGATTTCTAAGCAACCCAGGCTCTTATTCTAGGTGACTGGAAATAAACAGAAATCAATAAAACAAGATTACTAAGAAATAAACAAGAGAAGCTACATTCATAATTTAAGAAGCTTCTTTTCATGCATTTGTTACTAAAGAATGCACCCAGGTCCTGCTCTATTTTTATAGAAGAATGGATTTCCTCCCAGCATGTTCTTTCTTTCTTTCTTTCTTTCTTTCTTTCTTTCTTTCTTTCTTTCTTTCTTTCTTTCTTTCTTTCTTTCTTTCTCTTTCTTTCTTTCTTTTTCTTTCTTTCTTTCTTTCTTTCTTTCTTTCTTTCTTTCTTTCTTTCTCTTTCTTTCTTTCTTTCTTTCTCTTTCTTTCTTTCTTTCTTTCTTTTTCTTTCTTTTCTTTCTTCTTTTTTTTTGTTTTGAGCAGTGCTGAAAAAAGAGCTAACATATATTGAAGACTTCTGCAATTTAAAGTTACTTAGAAAAACCAAAAGACAAAAGAAGGTGGTTAGAATGCTAGATAATAAATGAATTCTCAAACCCTTCCCATCCTAGGTCTTTATATATCCATTAAAGTGCAAGATGAGAAGGACACAGTATAATGTAGATATAGGTAGGGTCAGATGGGCATGGTGCCTGTCTTCACAGTGTTTATAATGTAGCAGAGAAAGCAAGCATTGCAAACACTGCCAGTACTGATATCCTGCTTCCTTCTTCCTAGGAGTGGCAGTATGACCAGCCTACCTCACTCTTTTGCAACTAGAAGTGAGTGACCAGATGACATAGATTTGGATATAGAGATGAACAAGGAAGTCTGCTAGAGACTGGAAATGTGTGTTCTAACCCTGATAGAAGACTCGACTGGTCCAATTGCTATGTCTTTTTCCTGACTATTTGGAGCTATCGTGTACATGACGCTTGGTGTGTCACAAGCGTGTGTGTGTGATGCTTGGTGTGACGGTGGTGTGTTCACAAGGTGTCAAACGTGAGGGAAAAGCCAAGAAAAAAACCTAAGAGACTTACTCTGGCAATATCAAATACAATATAACATGAGTCTCATCAGTTTAGACTCCAAAACTTTTTTCAAGTAGGAAACTGCCTCTCCTCTTCAATCACTAAAGGTTACATTTTCTGTTATTACAAGTTGAAGCTAGGCATAAGGGAGTTAGCAAGAGGAAGCAGGGAAGCTGTACGACTACCCGTCAGCAGGAGAAGCAGTCTCTGCTTTGGCAATCACCAGTAGCCTGGCGATATTTTAATAATAGGAGTGGGACTTGGACCTCAGCCCAATGAGAAAAGCACCAGTGATTACAGTGCTCATCAGTACACCAGTTCTGTGACCAAAAGAAGTTTGGGTGGAAAGGATCATTTTGGAACTGAGTAAGCAGGGAGAAACATATTTTAAATTAAATATTCTTTAAGCATCTGTAGTCAACATATCCCACACTGGATGGATCATCCCTTACTGCTGCCTTCCTTGCCCCAGACTACAGTATCATTAGTCTCCAAGACCAATGCAAACCCCCAGGATCATCTTTAAACCTCCCTGTTCCTCTTCATCCCTCTGACCACCAAGTCTGGCAAATCTCATCTCTGGAGTGAAGCTCTGACTTCCATTTGTGCTGCTGTGGCTGCTTCCCAGCATGGATTTTGTGATTCCCTAATCAGACTCCCTGTCTATGTTTACCTCTTTCTCATCAATGAACTCTAGAAAGCATTTCTATGATAAAAACATTGCTTTTATATGCCACTCTCCTAGTCCAAATTGATCCCACTGCTTATCAAATAAAATCCAGACTTAAAAAAAAAAGCAGTTTCATAAAAACATTTAAGTTCCTTCTCCTCTGGGCTCCACTGTACCTGGTAGCGTTATCTTCCACTACCACTTGCTCCTGTGAATATTCCACTTTTTGACTATTAAATAAAAGCTTGCATTCTCTGAACAAGTATAATAAGTTCCTGACTTAATGCTTTGGCTTATACTGCTCCTTGCCCAGCTCTACTTGAATTTCATTCCATTTATACCTGCAAAAATTCTATACATCCTTCTTTAGGTTCCAACAGAAATACTTTCTGTGCAAACTTTTTCTGATCCCAAAGCTGAAAATACAATGTTTCCTTTAGCATAGCAATTCAGTATTTTCTTGAAATCTCACTCAAAGCATTTATGTTCTAACTTATAACATTTTTTTTCTACTTGATTGCTACTTAATAAGGAATAAAAGACCTTCACTTGAGGCCAACTGTTATAATCAAGAGATAAGTATTGTCTATGGAGTCAGAAAACCTGAGCAGTGCTATTTATTTATGTTAGAAGCTCAGACCCACAAAAAGCATATTGCACCCTAACTTTTGTCTCTATAAATTTGGGACAATGACATCTACTTAATGCTATTGTTATGTGTCCTGGAAGAGATGTCAGTGGGAATTGTTACTGTTCTGTGATGTGATGTTAACATTACAATCTTATTTATTACTGGTTTGAAATCACCCCACAGGATTGCCACAGTGCCAGAGATGACCCTAGATGCACAGAAAAAAAAAGGGATAGTAAATGTTCAGGGAAAGAAGTCATGTTTAAAATTTGGAAATTGTAGGGTTAGAAGAGGGAAAAGTATTTCCTGATCTTGTTGAATTCCTATTAATTTTGACATTTAAAGATATCAGGAGCAGAAATAACTTTATAAACTGGTTATCAGGAGTGGGGTTTTCCAACTCATGATGCATTGATTTAAACAATGCATGATATACACACAATGGAAAATTTTATTAAGATTTAAAGAAGCAGGAAATTTTGTCATTTCAGATAACATGAATATACTTAGAGAACACTGTCTAAGTGAAATACCCTAGGCACAGAAAGACAAATACTGCATGAGCTCACTTATATGTGGAATCTAAGAAGGCAAAGACATAGAAGTAGATACCAGAAACCGAGGGGCAGGAAGATTGGGAAAAGGGGAGATTTGGTCTAAGAGTAAAATAATTTGGTCCTAGTGATCTATAATGTAGCATGGTGACTATATTTAATAATGATGTATTGTATATTTAAAAATAACTAAAAAATGGATTTTACCTATTCGTATCACAAGGAAATACTACATTTTTAAGGGTATTGTATTAATTAGCTTAACTGATCATTTCATAATTTACATGTGTTAAAACTCACATTATACTCTATAAATACACAATTATTACTTGTCAAGTAAAAAATAACTTAGAAAAATGAATAGGGATTTCTTTGGAAGAGCACATTTGCTTTCAATATAGAAAATGTCTCATTAGTTCAAAAAAGCCTACAAGCAACTCATAATTCAGTTCTACAACAATGCACTAGAACCTCAAATCTGAATTTGCAGGACTATAGGTTTAAAATGAGTAAAGTATTATGTAGTAATGAGGATAAGGGGACCATTTAATATTTAAGTAGAGCACTCTTTTGCAAGAAGTCTAACAAGTGCCAAGAAGGACAGAGACAGAGACAGAGACAGCCCTGAGAGTTTTGTTTACATAATTCCTAATGATCATGGCCCAACAGACCTCAAGATCCACCTAGGATTCTTTGATCACACCTGTCCTGTCTCACTTTAACCCTGAAGTATGATTTTTCTTTTTTATAAAGGAAAGTTAGAGTAAGTGCAATCAGTCTAAATAAATGCCCTGCAAAATAACTTCAGCAATTATGCTGTTTGCTAGTGCTGCTGAGTCCATTAAGATACACATCTATCTTTGTTTATTCACATTAATGCACTAGACTGTTCTTTCTTGGATACATTTTAGTGGAGCTGAGCAGTTAACATACTTTATCGTCCCTTGCTCTTCTTCCCTTGGATGCATACATTAATGCATGCAGGGGAGAGCCTTTAAATGGTGCTGGTCGCAGGACACACATTAGCACACAAGGCAGTCCTTAAATGCCTTTAAATGAAGAATAAACAGACTTTAAGTTTTAAATACCTTCCTGGGCCAAATACTCAGGAACACATTGGACTGGCCTGTTAATATGCCACATAAGCAATGTCTTAGAGGCCAAGGCAATAAATGCTCACACATAAGAACACTTTTAATATGCTTCCAATTGCTTAACATGCATAGGTCCAAATGAAATTTAATTCCCTAGTTACCTCTCTATGAGTAAAGTAACTGTTTATATCACATATAGTTTCTTTTATCATATATATTTTTCTGTATTTTAAGCACAAGTTTCAATTTAATTAACTTTTGCAGCTAAACTGGGAAAATGCTTAAGAATCCTCTAGTACTTATTCAAATTATGTTTCACCTTTGCTGTAGCAAAGGGAAGACACAGGCTGGAAATGCCCTGTGGCCTTCACTGTCTTCTGTGGGTGTTGTGCAACCTACAACGATGGTATAGGCAGGGGTTGATATAAAACTTGGTACTCAGGTTTAATAACCAGTGTAGCGAGACAAATGATTAATCAGAGTGGGCAGTGGCCACTGTGGGAACTGGATCCCCAAGCTTTCAGCTATGCCCAGCCTATGTGTGCCTTTCCATGGGAACAGAGGAGAATCTTACTGGGAGGGACACAGGAGGCCTGGAAGTACAGCCACATGGGAACCGGTTTGATATCAAAGCACTTTGATAATTTTATAGATTTAAACAGACTGTTTAGCAGATGATGCTAAGGAGACCATGGCAGTATATTCAAATTGTTTATGACCAGATTCCTTTGCACTGAGAAAAATAATCTCCCATTCACCGAGCTGGTCCAAGAGGTATTCGTGGATATAATGGTGTTTGAGTTTCAGCTTTGACAACAGAATAAGATATTGACAGACAGAAGTGATTGGTACTAATAATATGCAGACAGGAAAGTAAAAAGAAGGCATAGAAATCAGAGACTAGTTTAGCTTGACTGGAGCATAGAATAAGTATGAAGAAATTGGTTAATGGAATGAAGGATGAAGGGTAGAGAGGAGAGGAGAGGGGAAGAGGTAAGGGGAGAAGGAGAAGAGGAGAGAGAGGGAATGAGAATTAGAGGAAAGACAGAAGAGGCACTGATGATTCCAGAGAACCCCACTGCTTTTACTTGGTAGGCGAATCAAGTCCAATGTACCCTAATGGTGTACCGGCTAAGTGACCTTTTTATTCAAATGCAAGCAAATATGTATTTAATCCTAGGGGGAATTCATATTCCAGGTATTTAAAACAACTGTTCTTCCAAGAAAACGTTTCCTGCTGGGGACACTCAGCTGAATGAGGACATTAGTGCCTACTCTTCAGAGATGAATGGAATGCTGCTTCTACCTCTCCTAAAGTAAAGCCCTACCAAGCAAAAGCCTCACAAATACTTGTTATCAGTGGGTAAGAATTCTACTCTCCGTCCTGAAATTCATCCTGCAGAGTTTTTCTGTCTCCCAACGCAATAAAGTGTTGAGCCTGAAAGAAGTTAATGAAGTCCTGTGGAGTTACGTTTAGTCCTTGAGGATGTGATTAAATGCCAGGCATTAAGAATTGTCATGTCTACACTTGTGGGCGTGAGTCTGTCTCTGTGGATGTGTGCATGTGTGTGTATCTATGTGTGTGTGTGAATAAGGCAAACATAAAAGGGATAAAGTTAGTTTTAAAGGCCCAATAGATTCCCAGCTGGAATGCATTCGTGGAAGAGAAAGTTACATAAAAGAAACTTGGGCAGCTTTAAACACCATCTGGACCATGCTGTGCTTATTTGAGCTTTACCTGTTTGGAAAAAAAAAAGCAACACAACACAAAGTCCTACAAATACAGCTGGAGAAGAGATTTTCTGATTCTTTGGAGATCAGATGCTCCTGCCTTCAAACCTGTACAGCACAGCTCCTTCAGTCCTACGTGATACAGGGATGTATTTGCTTTTTATAGGAGCCAAACAAGCTTTCAAAAATCCAGTCTAAATCTTTGGAAGAACAAAAGAAACATGCAAAAATAAAGCCAGCACCTTTTAAACTGTATTTAAAGAGATTTTGAAACAACTCAATTATTTTCTCCTGTCTTCAGCTGTGAAAGTAAACTCATGAATCTCAAGCCCCAAGGGAACAGGGCGGCCATTTGCAACCCTTGAGGCATCAGCGGAAGCCAGCAGTAAGGCTAAGGGTATACAGACTGAACCCCAGACAGACAGAAAAGGGTAACAGGCACAATGAACACTGTACTCTGAGCCAAAGGTTCAGTTATCTAACATTCAAAAAAATTTATGGTTACAAATGTTTTTGATTCTTGCTTCACTTTTGCAACTACACAAGATGTGTTTCCATCTATGCTAGTACATTTGAGCAAGAGTGGTTTGAGGGAGTCTTTCCATGTATCCTTTTGTTAAGAGAGAGAGTAATACATTCTCTCAGGAAACAATTTTCTTGGAAAGTTTTAA
Source organism: Dolichotis patagonum (assembly GCA_004027295.1). Taxonomy (NCBI): domain Eukaryota; kingdom Metazoa; phylum Chordata; class Mammalia; order Rodentia; family Caviidae; genus Dolichotis; species Dolichotis patagonum. Next base: position 6,420 of record PVJX010019303.1, on the reverse strand, counting down.
TTGTCAAGACTCATGGCTCCACTTCAGAACAGTTTTATTTTCATTTCTGCATTAACAGGTCAGTGAGGAGATTATGCAGGAGGCAATATGGAAAAGGGCACAGAAAGAATAAGAATAAGAGCCAGGACATAGACTTTCCCACAAAACGAACGAAGTAAAATGCATCAAGCACAAACACTTGTGATAAAGGAAATACTGAAGGCACACATGATACTAGAGCAACTCCAAATAATAAAATATATGCAAAATATTATTTACAATCATCTTTGTATTTAAAATACTTAAAATCTATTAAATGAGTGGTGTCCAGAAAAACATGTTTTCCTTTGAAAATTTTGGAAATTGCATTCCTTAGTGGGATTGGAAGATGCTCTGAATTTGTGTTCTTCGGTGAGCGACAAAGTAGTGTAGAGAATAAAGCACTGAGATTTTGGAAATGTAGCCCGTCTGCCGTAAACAGTACTATTTGATCTTCAAGGGACAGAAAATGTGCAGTAGGACAAAGAGATATTAACTTCACTGTAAAGCAAACCTCTTTTTTTCACGTTTTTTAAAATAAATTCTCATCTGATTCATAAAGAAGCAATTTGGAATGTTTTAATTTCTTTTCCCATTTAATAACAGTAATGACTTTCTAGGTCAAACATGTCCTCCTAGTTAATGATCAGTTAGCTGAAAGGCTGGGTAACAAAGACCCACAGCCTAGTCATTAACTGCCAATTAATGTCCACTTTATCAGTCAGCACCATTGAAATATAACAAGACATATGTCAGGCTATCCACAGAGGGCTATGTACCCAAATCATATCATTAAAAACACACTCTCATGAAGGCAAAGCTCTCGGGACATTAATGGTATCATAGCAGTCATTTTTCTGAAAGATACGCAAAGGGTAATCTATCCCCTTTGTTCCAAAGCTCAGCAGAAGGATCTTGCCTGAGAAGACAAATCCCATCTCTCAGTCTGTGAGGAAGTGAAAGGTGGACACCACAGGCATTTAGATAGGATATTTCAAGGAGGACCTGCTGAGATACGTGTGGCTCACACCCTTATCTCTGTGTCAGGACAGACCTCCTGTAAGAATCATATAAGATAATAAAACTTCAGGAAATCAGATAGTTACTTCCTACAGATTTCTTTCTTCCCTGTATATGGTCATCACATATAAGTTGCATCTTATTATCAGCTTCTTTGCATTCATTGGCAACATTTTGGAGACTGGGGTACCATTGGCTAAACGTTTCCTCTGGACATTAATAGATCAATTAAAATTTTAGTGCTATAAAACAAGTGATGATGAAAAATCATTGTATGTCAAATTTGTATCATTCATCCATGTTTAATTCCCTAAAAGAGTTTAATATATGCAGGAATAAAGTATATATCATTCATCAACTGTATCCAAAGGACAAAGCTGTTTTAAAAATATTTGAAGAATATTAACAATTATACATTTCATTCAAATGGGTGTTAGATTGTTGGACTACTCTTTACATACGTCACAGTGTCCTATCATGACTTCAGAGTTTCACACTGTGTTGTTCACACTGATGGGACCAAACACAGGTCTCTTGGTCTCTATCTTCCATTTTTGCTTTATGACACTAATGGCAAAAAGTAGTAGATTTTTAGTTAATGGATATAAATTTGGTGCATGAATATAATAGAGGTGAAAGATGGATATTTCATTTCAACTAAGTATTAGGCTACCTGTTATTAAGTTGCAACAAGCCTCCCTTGCAAGTGACTTGTGAAAAATACATCCTTTTAGGAATTAAAAACATAATACTTATAGTACATTTCATGATGTTTTCAAGGAGTAGAAGTGTTTTCAAGCTGTGGAAGGAGTCCAAAGGTCGTCAGCTGCTAGTGTTTATGGATGAGACAGGCCTACTCTTAGGCAATGAACATGTCCTGCAGTGCTCTTGACCTGTGACAAAGCAGTTAAAAGAGAACTTGTCCTACTTCAGAGATCTGACGTAGCAGAAAATCAATCTGTGGAACACTTGAGGAACTTGTTTTACTACCTCACCATACTCAGAATAGACAAGTAAATACTTTCTGATGAGTAAAACAAGCAGAATAATCTTGGACTTTTTCTATCAGCAGTGTAAACACTTGGCTGCTAGCTTTGGCGTTGGCAGCAGTGGAGCCAGGATTAGATTTGTGGGAAAGCTGTTTCCACAGCAGTGGGCTCAATCTGTAGTGTGAGTCAGATGAAATGTCAATGAGTATCAGTCTTGACTGAACTTCGCTGTGTCTGTGTTCCAAACTGAAAAGTAAATCGGATCAAGTGGAATGAAGCTCTTTCTAATTTTTCCAGAACACTAGGATGAGACAGCTCAGATAATGGGAATCCTGGAGCCCAAAGAAGAACCAAGCCCTTGAGATGAGTCTCTCTTGCCTACATATCTATACAAGGTGTGAGCAAGGTAGGAAATGCTAAGATCAGATGCTTCTGATTAGTAACAAAAATGTCGACTCATTATATTTCTTTCTTGGCTCCTGATATATACCATGCATTTTTATTATGAGTCTTTTTCCCTATATATCACCATCACTAACATCTGTACCTCCTGCTTATTCTTCCCAAAATATACTTTAACTGTATCAACCAAATATCATATCAGAGATCTGACGTATGTCAGATTGTATGGCTAATGATTAGAAATTAAATAAAGTAATGGATGGGGAGAAAAACTAAATATCAAGAATTAGCACAAATAACTCTCTAGCATCTAACAAGACAGAACAATTACCAAAATAATTAGATTAATTTATAAAACAGCACAGCTCTATATCTATAAAGGTTTAATCAATTGGCTATGTTAAAACTACCTTGTGAACCAGGAGTCTCAATGTGCTCGGATTTAAAGAGAGAGGTGTATCTTACAATAAAAATCTAGATAATATCAGAGGTTTCTAAAAATAAATATCCTCCCCAGGGATTTTCTGTAATGGTACATGGTGTAAATGCAGCCCAATTTTCTCTATTTCCACAATTTTTAGAACAGAAATGACCCATAACCCATAGGCATGCAAAGATCCTAATTTGAAATCTAGTGACTTCAATAACAATAGGATGATGCTTTCTAAGATAGAAAAGATCACTGGATAATTCCATGCACTGGAATTATTTATATCAGAAACATTTTAACAAAAGATTACTTTTAATTGTTGTTAAGAAGTTGATATGATGGAGTTTCTTAAATATTCAAAATTGAGATTGTGTTGGATCCAGCTCAATTATGGGGTAAAGATTTTGTAAATTTGAAATGATAAATTCAGATGGGTTTGAAGCTGGCATATAAATTAAGAATCAGAAAGCTTGAGTAGCTATCTCAAAATGGAAAGTAAGGGGAAAGCAAATAAATAATTACCTGTCAAAAAGTGTTTATGAATTGTTTGTTTTTTTTTCGCCAAAGGCAAGACGTATCTTCAGAACCCTGAGTATACATTTTTATTGTGTAGAAATAAGAAGCAAGAAGAAATCATTGGCCTCCTTATGAAAGCAGGATAAAGATTGATAACATTTAAATTATGGAGAAGTCTAAACTGGATCAACACATTCACACTGCATATGGCCTTATTTAAAAAATGAGCTGAGATTTCGGTATTTCAAAGATGGCAGACTGGCAGGCAGCAGGAGATGGAGCCTCTCTGAGAGAGACAGCTTAAATGCCAGAATGGAACACCCTGGAGAGACCCAAACAGAGAGAGATGGACTCTCTCAACCCAGGAAGAAACTAAAATGAAAAAAACCACTCGAATATGAGGTCCTGGGGCTACCATTAGAGAAGCTAATATCAGAGAGCATGGCGCCCTCCTCGAGCTGCATGAATTCCTGCCGGAGACAGACCTAGCCACCAAACTGCGCCTATGCGACTGGCTTGAGCGGCCAGAGCGTGGAGCTGAACAGCCCTGTGCTCAGTTCGCCCGGACACAGCCCTGCACGCGACCCACCCCAGGGCACCGTGAATTCTCACTGCAGCCATGCTGAAGCTGGAGGTTGGGGAGCCCAGCAGTTCTCAGGGACCAGCATCAACATGCGGTGAGTGATGGGAATAAGACCCTCCCACAGGAAAGGGGCAACTGATTGGCTGACATGTTGGATTTGGGCAGGACAGCCCTAACTCCATAAGGAAGTGGCTTCAGTTGTTTGCTCCCCTTGCTGAGCAGATTGGTGGGATCTGCTTGGTCTGGGCCATGCCCCTGGCTGGGACCCAGTGGGTCGCTACAAATTAATTCCCTGAGCTTGGTGCACACTGATGCAGTGAAGGCCTGCAAAGGTTGACTGGCCTGGAGGGGAGGAGCCAGGTGCACACTGCCCTTACTTGAACTTCAGTCTCTGATAGCAGACTCTCCAGAGGGCAGAAGCCCCTAACCTGTGCACTCCAGAGGACACTTAACCAATAAGAAAAGGGGCTGGGAATTACACTGTACACTTGTATGGAAGGAACCAAAAACATGATGAGAGGGAGAATTAAGAAAAAAATCCCCGCCCCCAACCCTGAGAACATTGATCCAGAAGAGGTAAATACAAAAAGATTGAGGGCAGCAAACATGCAACATCAAATACAGCATTAGCAGACATAAAGAGATATTTTCAGGACCTCGTAAGCAGGACCAAAACTGAAATATTAATTCAAATTAAACAAGAGATAAGTAGATTAATAAAAGAGAGGTTGGGCACCTCTCAAGAAGACACAGACAGAAGAATGGAGGAACACAAAAGAGAGAAACGTTTAATGAAGAATACAAAAAACGCCTAGAATTCATGAAGCAGATTCAAAGAGATTATCAGGAAACTAAAGACTCCATAGAAAGCTGGCAAAACTGCTTGAAAGAAACCAAAGATAGACTGTCAAAAATTGAACACAGGCTTGCAATGTGTGACCAGGAAAGGGAAGATCTCTTAAAAATAACAAGGGAGCAGGCAGTAAAAATACAAAGACTGGAAGACGACAAGAGGATCTATAACTTAAGAATAAAACATGTGAATGAAGAAGCAGGAGTCAAAACAGGAATTGCAAAGGCTATTCACAGAAATTATTAAGGAAAATTTCCCAAGCATAGAAAAAGGAAATGATATGCAGATGTATGAAGCATACAGAACTCCAGCCACCTACAACCAAAACAGAGCTACACACAGACACATAATAATCAAGATCCCAGAAATTCAATATAAGAAGAGAATATTAAAAGCCATCAGAGAAAAGAAACAGATCACCTATAAAGGAAAACCCATCAAAATCACGGCAGATTGCTCAACACAGACCATTAGGTCAAGAAGAGCTTGGAGTGAAGTAATTCAAGCCCTGAAGGAGAACAACCTCCAGCCCAGATTGAGGTATCCTGCAAAAATACCTCTAGAAATTATGGAGAAACAAGATGCTTCCATGACAAAGAGAAACTGGGTGAATTTGTGACCACCAATCCAACCCTACAAAAAATATTGAAGGACATTCTAGGGAGCGAGAACAAGAATACGAGCATCTCAGGAACAGTGGAAGAGAGGCCTCAGTGAATGGGGCAGACAGTGGAGTTGAACAGAAAAATAGATAACCAATGGCAGAAAAACAGAATAGCAGAAATAAGGCAAAGAAGATTGGCTGTAATCTCCAGTATAGATGGCCTTGAAATATTAACAGAGAGAAACACAGGCAGAGTAGATCAGGAGATAGGGTCCATTGAGATGCTCCATATAGGGAGGCAGTGGGACCCAACACAAGCAGTGCACCCTATGGGAGTGAAAGGGGAGGAATTGTCTAAAAAAGGGAGGCAGAGGATATTGTTAATTGGGTAACAAGATTTAAAATGTACATTATTCTCATCACTCTGCTTAGATGGATTACGTGCTGTTCCAGTTTGTCTACTTACGCTAGACTTGAGGACATGGTCAGCTATCCCAAAAACAAGAGGCCATATTATAGTAATCATCCCTAATTTTCTATCAACTTAATCTGAAGCCCTTTATAACTTATACTGTCTTATTATGACTGATCTTATTTTAATCTGGTTTGTCAGATTGCTACTTTGTATTGACTGATTTTATTTAAATCTGTTATGATTGATAGCATCAAGTCTAAAGTATAGGCAACTACACTGAAGATGACAAGATTCACTAAGATACCCACTCTGGTTTGATTGTTACTTGCTTTTGAAGTCTTATAATGTCTCCAATGCTTTGTTTTTATTAATGTTGTTATATACTGCTGAGACATCATGGTAACCATTGTAGATCACCTTGTATTGCAGTTTTATATGACTTTTTTGCTTCATGCTTTTCTAGGAATTGTTTTGTCTTGCTTTGTTTTGTTTTTCCTGCTAATACAGAAATGATAGATATACATGTAGAGTCTCATGCATGTGTAGAGCTTATAAACATTTTATGAGAACCAACTATATAACACATGTTG
>PVJX010019302.1:0-35070 GCA_004027295.1 Dolichotis patagonum | reverse complement strand
CTTCTGTTGTTCATTATCATGAGGGTATCTTATTTCTCAATTAATTTTGAAAGATTCTTTTGCTGTGTACATTAATTTGGGTTGGAAGTTGTTTTCTTTCAAGACTTGAAACACACACTAAGCTCTCTTTGACTTGATGGTTTGTATTGACAAGTCTGGTGTGATTCTGATAGGTTTTCCTTTGTAGGTGATTTGTTTCTTTAACAGCTTTTAATAGTTCATTCTTATGCTGACTTTATGGGATCTTGATGATGATGATGATGATGATGATGATGATGATGATTTTGTCTTTTGAGACTCACTATGCAGTGAGCCTTGAACTCACTTTGTAGCCCAAGATGGTCTTGAACTCACAGTGATTCTCCTGCCTCAGCCTCCTAAGTTCTGGGATTGCAAGCATGAACCACCATGCCCAGCTTGGGATCTTGATTATTATATGTCTGGGTGTACATTTTCTTTGATTATTTCTAGTTTGAGTTCTATATGCTTCACTTATCTGAATGTCAGGACTTTTTAAGAGTCTCTTTATGTTTTTGTGTTGACTGCTGCTTTTTTTCTGACACCTATTACTCTAAAAGTATTTTTCTTTGTGCCGTCTTGCAACCATTGAATTGTATTTTGTGGTTCCTTGTTATTTTTAAGAGATCTTTCCTTTGTGATCACTGCCTGAAATCCTGTCTTCAAGGTCTGAAAGTCTATCTTCAATTTCTTTCAAGTGGTTTTGCCAGCTTTCAGTGGTGTTTTTAATTTCTTGGATATCTCTTTGAATCTGTTTTATGCATTGTTGTTCTTTCATGTATTGTTCATTCAAGGTTTCCATCATTTTCTAATGCTCCTATATTTATCTATCTCTTCTTTAGATATGCTGAGCATTTCTTTCATTATATTTGTCATTTTTTCTTTTACCTGAGATATTATTTCTGACCTGATTTCTTTTACAGCCTCATGAAATAGTTTCTTTTCTACAGTTGGCATCATTCCAGAAATTTCAGGTGTGTGACTTCCAATTTCTTCTATTTCTTCTGGCCTGTTCTTTGTGAGCTAGAGGCCAGCAATTGCTTTAGCTATTTAATTTTGACATTTTTCTGGTTCCTCTGGACCAACCAGTTGTGGGGACCCAGGCACGTAATGCATTGGCTACTCATCCACGGTGTAGAAGAATGGGTCAGGCACCCAGGTTTCTCCTATCCTATGTTCCTGGGGAGGTGGTATAGTGCAGGGATAGCTTCTCCAGACATGCACTGCTACACTGAGGCTCCCCCAATGGCACAGGTATGTGGGAGCTTGGCTGGTTGGTTCTACCCACCATCTCTGGCTACTGGTCCCTATTGGTGTCTGGTGGGCCCACAAGGGTGTCTGTGTTCAGTTTATTCATCCAGTTGTTAAAGTTCTGTGATAATGTCCCAGAGATGTGCTGGATATGGAGCTGATCTTGGCTTCTGGATGTAGGGGCTGAGACTGGCCTTCTGTCTGTGGAGTTCTCCATAGTCCAACTGCTGTCTCTTTGCTGCTGTTTCAGATGCTTCCACATTACTGGCCTCATTGATTACTGCACCCTCCAGAGGTGTGTGTGCACCTGTGCACCAGGTAGTTTTCCTGGGTGTTGGGCTTGCCATGGGTCTTACACTTTTCCAGCTGGCCTGTCCTCCAGGATGCAATGGATGAGGCCTGGATCACAAACTCACTGTCTTCTAGATGGCTTGTCCTCTGAGATGTAACAGAGGGGTGCAGAATGTAGACTCACTCTTTTCCAGCCAGCCTACCCTCCAGAATCAAGAGATTATTTCTGATCTGATTCACTGTATAGCCTCATAGATTTGTTTCTTTATTTCAGGCTATCCTTCCAGAAATTTCAGGTATGTGTCATGCATTTTTTTCTGTATTGATGTCTCTTGGACTTGTTCTGTGTTGGCTGGAGTTCTGAGATTGCATCTTGCTTCTGCATCTTGTCTTTTTTATTTGAAAGTTTTTATTTTGTTTTCTGTGTTGATACTTGTATGTTTTGGTAGTAGTTAGCTATATTGCTAGCATCAAGTCCTCTCTAGGAAAAGTCTGTTCCTTGGGGATGTCGTCTGTGTGTAGGAGGCTCTTGGCTTGTGTCTCTTCCAACATCCTACCTTCCCAGTTAAGAGTGAGATATTGGTACTTATTTGGTTCAGTTCCTGGTTCTTTTTTACTGGGCTGTGGTGATATTATTATTCCAGAGGTTCCCAGTATTGTTACAGAAGGGAGAACAACTGGTTATAGAAGATATGACATCCTAGCTAAAGTAGAATAATTAATATTATTGATAGCATCAAACAGAGCTTAGATACTTACAAACTGTAGCAGGTATTAATTTTGTACCTTAAACCATAGGAGCAAAATCTACAATTGTATAACAGAACCAATTGTAAATTGGGAGCTTGCATACAAAGCATTTCCCCTTGGTTTTAGCCTGTTGTGGGGAGATTTAAGAAGGATAGTAGATAAAACAAAGATAACTGAAAAAAGTAGAAGCAAGCCTGGAACAAAAGATGATTATGCACACTTTGGAGACTAGAGGAGAGAGCACAAGAGAAAGAATGAGGGAGTAAGCAATGGATTGTCTGAACTTGATCTCTGGGTTTGAGGGATGGAATTAGATTTTTGTGACTGAAGTTCTCCCTAAATGTTTAGAAAAGAGGGAATAGGGGAGGAAAGAAAAAAGAAAAGAAAAAAACATGATAGAACAAGAGCAGCTCTGCCCACTGTTTCTATTGCATGTGTTTTTGTCACCAAGCACAAAGCTGGTTCCCTTAACTTACCACCTGTTGGCTCTTGTATTGTTATCTTTGCTTCAAAATGTCCATTCCACTAGTCCTTCCTGTTCATCTCCTGTACCTTGGTTGAGACCCTACCATGTTGCTGGAATTCCCCATGGTCTCTGGGCCTTCCTGCCCAGTTCACCTCAGTGGTGGCATCAGAGACAGGATGGGGTCAGGCCACCCTTTGTGCCTTTACCTGGGTCTCAGGAGATAGAATCCATAATACACTATTATTCGCTATTTGTGTTAACAGTGTTGTACTATCAATCTCTTGAATGTATTCCTCCTAATTTTTTCTCCTTCAACCTTTTCCTCCATTTCCCCCACTCTCTACCCCTAGGCCATGGCAACTGTCATTCTGCTCTTTGGCTCTATGATCTCTAGTCAAATTATGTTTTGGTTGTTTTAAATTTGCTTTACTCTGATATGAGTTTGAAAATATTATTTATGTATATTAACCATTATGCTGCTTTAAGACTTTTGTACAATTTTACATTACATTACAATTTTACATTGTAATGTTTATCTTTTTGATAATGATTATCTTTTTGATTCATGGCTAAGAGCTTTTTTCATTTCTTTTTGACTTTTCAAAATAAAAAAATAAAAACAATGATACAGAATTTGAAAACAAAATGTTTATAGCAGCACAATTTGTAATTGCTAAATCTTGGAAACAACTCAAATATGTAGTATTTTTTAAAATATTCTAGATATGAAATATTTTATATTTTTTCAATGCTTTCTTTTATCCTGCAACTTTACTTTTTATTTTACATGTTGTGTCTGTTTGGAAAATAGAATTTAATTTTACTGTGTTCCTTAATACATTAAATACGCCTAGATGTTTGTTTGGTTTATGTTCCCTATTTTGATCTGTAGTCAATTCAGAATTTATTTTTAAATATTCTGAAATGCAAGGGAACTTTTCTTACTTCTTTATCTTTCTATCCAAGAGACTCCACTCTGTGTGTTGTACAGACTAGTCTTTCCCCACCACTCTGCAGAAATGTCTTTGTCATAAGCTTTATGCCTTTTTTCCTAGACTCTATGTTCAATTTTCCTGTACTTCTGCCAGTACCAACAGATTTGTCATTTTTACAATATCATTTGCTTTAAAATGTTTCCTAATTGCCATTTTGATTTTGAATTTTTTGACAAAGGATAATATACAAATAAATATGTTACTCAATTTCTAAGAATATTGAGATTTTTTAGTTATGTTTTTGTGACTTATATCCATATTAATTCTAATGTGGCTAGAGAACAAACTGTCATTCCAATAGTACTTTTAAATTTGTAGACTACAAATTATATCCAAGTATATCATTTTCTTTGGGGTGATTTTACATGCTAGTGCATTTTAAATTACAGTTTTCACATGTTTGTTGTTAGTATCTATAGATATAATTGATTTTTATGAATTTCATGTGTATCTTTTTTCAATCTTTTATGAAGTATCACTTCGCTTTATGTCATGGTTTATGTTGGTGGCCCCCAGGCCTCATGTATTTGCATTGTGCATTTGTGATTGGTTCATTGTCTAGCACTTGGATTGGTGGTGTCAGTTCTACACCCTCCTAGGGGGTGGAGCCAGGATGTGATGTAATGGCAGGAAGAAGGGGTGTCTCTCTCTCTCTTGCTGGTTCCGCTTGCGGTTTGCAGCCACCATGAACTGCAGCCCCGCCATACCACCCTGCCTTGGAGCCAACTGAGTATGGACTGAAACCTCCAAAAACTGTAAGAAATAAACCTTTCCTTTCCCAACTTTGGGCATCAGGTATTTTGTCTTGGTGATGAATAAAAAGTAACCAAGACAGAATCTGGTACAGAGGAGTGGGGTCGTTGCTGTGACTATACCTGACCATGTTTTTTGAGAAGCTTTGCAAATGGCTTGTGGGCAGAGTTTGGAAAGGTTTGGACTTGTTGCCTGGATACATAGACCTGGAGCAGCTGAGGCTGTTCTATAGAGGAGATTCTGGTCAGAGCTCAGGAGACCAGAAGGCTAGAAAGCCTGATGGTAAAGATCAGGCTTGGGAGGTTTCTGCTGGGAAGGAGGACTGTATTGGTTGTTGGACTCCCTATGATGTGTGTTATGGCTTGGCAGAAAGTTTGTCTGCATTTTGCTCATGCCCAGAGACTTTGCCTGAGACTGAGATTAAGGGTAATGGACTGATTAATCTGGCAAAGGAAATTTCAAGGTAGTCAAATGTTGAGGCTGTGGCATGATTATTGTTGGGAACTTTTAGCCAGATCTATGTTGCAAATCAAGAGCAAAGAGCCCAGCAGGATAATTTAAAACACTGTGAGTTTGGCCAGAAGGAAAACTCCAGTAAAGCTGTGGATTGTAAAGATGGTGCTGAGACTTTGATTGCTGAGAAGAAACAGAGAGATAAGAAAGATGGCCAGGGGGCATCCTGGGAAGCATCAGGTCTCTACCCTTTGCAGCCCCAAAACTACAAAAGTGAAAGAGTTTTCTCAGATGAGAAAGCTTCAGAGCACCATGCTCCAGAATGGCACGGGAGGCCACATGAGAATCCAGAATGGCGGCAGCCACATGAGGTTCCAGAATGGCAGCAACATAGAAAAGCTTTTCTTCACAATTGGATTCACAGAGCCCAGCAATCCAGGCACTGGACCCCTATAGCCAAGAGAGAGAAAAGCCTGGCTACTGCTCCAGCTGGCAGCAGACCTTGGCGGCATCCACATGGTGCTGGTTTTAGGTGCAAGGAAAATGCACAAATTCTGAGGGTAAAAAGGCTTCCACCTCGATTGCAAAGGGCCTGGGAGGCCAAGCAGTGTGCCCCTAAGAGGGCAATTTGTAAAGATGTAAAGATGAAGCCAAAGGTGCGGTGGAGACCCCAGAAGTTTGGAAAAGCCAAGAATGTGGATCATCCAAGTAAAGCGGCCAAAACTGAGCAGAGAAGGTTTAAGAGAGAAGCTGTGGGAGCTGAAATCCCTGGAAATGCCATGGGGGTGGAATCACCCAAGCTTTTTGGAGCTTGCAACCAGATTGCTTCAAATGGTGAGCGTGGAACTCTAGGACTTAATGTTTGCCCTGCTGGATGTTGGACTTGCTTTGTTCCCAATGACTTATATTCCCCCATTTGTAACTTTTGGAATGGTAATGTTTATTTTGTGCCTTTGCATTTCAGAAATGTTTAACCTTGTTTCACTTGTACAGGGATTACAGTTAAGAGTTTGCCATAGGTATTGGAGGAGACTTGGGACTTGGACTTCTCAGCAACACTGAAAATGTTAGGACTTTGGCAACTTTTGGAGATGGACTAAATGTCTTTTGTTTAAAGGTAATACATGAGTCTCTGGGGGCCAGGGGTGGAATGTCATGGTTTATGTCGGTGGCCCCCAGGCCTCGTGTATTTGCATTGTGCATTTGTGATTGGTTCATTGTCTAGTGTTTGGATTGGTGGTGTCAGTGCTACACCCTCCTAGGGGGTGGAGCCAGGATGTGATGTAATGGCAGGAAGAAGGGGTGTCTCTCTCTTGCCGGTTCCGCTTGCGGTTTGCAGCCACCATGAACTGTGGCCCTGCCACCCTGCCTTGGAGCCAACTGAGTATGGAATGAAACCTCCAAAAACTAAGAAATAAACCTTTCCTTTCCCAACTTTGGGCATCAGGTATTTTGTCTCAGCGATGAATAAAAAGTAACCAAGACACTTTATTTTAGGAATGTTTGTTTTAGGCAGCATATACCTTGTAAAAAACTGTGCTAAAATATTTTAGAGTATTTACTTTACTTTTTGATAGAAATGATTTCTATTCCTCTTTTTTCATTCTGTCCTTTCTTGTCACCATTATTATTTTTGTACTTTATACTTTTATAATCTTTTAGGTGTCCTTGTTAATACACTATCATCAACAATTTAAGTCAAATGTATTACTTTAACTCATGTATTTTCCCTTTCTCTGGTTCTTGCTTTCTTTCGTCACTTTTAAACTTTCAACTGGTATTATTCTCTTTTTGCCCACTGCTCATTCCTTAGTATTTCCTATAGTATTATTATACCTCTAAAATTTATATTAGATTCCAATCTTTGAAAGTATCTGTATTTCAGTACTGCTTTTGAAAGTATTTTCACCATGCCAGGTGTGGTGGTTCATGCTTATAACCCTAACACTTGGGCAGCTGAAGTAATAGGATCACTGAGAGTTTGAGGCCAGGCTGGGCTACAAAGTGGGTTCACAGCCAACCTGAATTACAGTAGTGAGATCCTATATCAAAAAGACTAAAAAAGAATTTTTGCTCTATGTGAATTTCAGATTAACAATATTTTCCAACACTTTTAGTGCCAACCCATTTTTTCTTCCATACATTATTTGTGTTGTGATGTGAATTTTATGCATATATAAATATATACATGAATATATATACTTATGTATATTATCATAGATAATTCTGGCATTACCTAAAGTTATAAAATGATATAAAGGACAAATGTAAAGTACGAGTAAATATAAAATGAGCCCTGGGAATCCAATTTGATAAATCCAGCAAGAAAAGAAATGTCAGTTTAGTACTGAAAAGGAATAATGAAGGAATGAGGAAGAAAATTGAAAAATGGAAAAGCGAGGAAAGAAAATGTATCATGAAGAGAGAATCATCAGCTCTGCTCAGTTCTGCAGAAGGTTTAAAAAGACACAGCCTGAAAGTTGATGCTATTTTTTTGGACACACTATCCCTTGTGATTTTGTGAGAGTACGTTGGAACAAGAGTAATAAGGAACATTGTGGTATGGTTTGATGAGTGAATGCAAGAGAAGTAAATGGAAATAATAAGTATAGATAAAACTAAAGAAGTTGGAGTAGTAACTGCAGATAAATTTAAGATTAAAGGAAGTTTTCTCTTGCTGCTAGTGTTTGTATGGCTGAGGTTTTTATATAGTTAATGCAGAAGAATGTTGCTAGGAAAAGATGAATAAGAAATGGCATTACTGCATCTCCCCCTGCACCTGAAAGAATTCTTCAGATGATGGGATCATCAGCTTCCCTTCCCCTGCACACAGATGACTGCTGCAGCTGAGGGGAGCCTCAGTTGCCCTTCCCCTGCACCTCAGCAGCTGGGGGGATCATTGGCCACCCTTCTGCCACAATGGGATGACTTCTGCAGCTGAGGGGAGCCTTGGTACCCTTCCCCTGCACCTGAAAGACCTCTGAAGCCTGTGGGATCATTGGCAACTTTTCACCACAGCTGGATGACTTCTGCAGCTAAGGGTAGGCTCTGCTGCCTTTCCCCTGCACTTGAAAAACCTCGGCTGCTGATGGGCTTGAGGAGCACCATTCTCATCTGCTAAAAGACCTCAGCAGCCCACAAACCGTCAGAGACTCCTTCCAGCTCCTGCAGTACCTTGGTGGTCTGGTGGGAGCCTTGACAACCCCTCTCCCTCCACTGAGGACCTTGGAAAGCCTGTGACAGTGTGGTGAGCTTCCCACTCAAGTAGAGGAAATTATTACAGATCCTGTGGAAATTCAGAAGTTCATGAATACCTACTTCAAAAATATTTACTCACAAAGGCTGGAAAACACAGGAAATGGACAGATTCCTAGAAACATATGAATTACCAATGCTGAGTCAAGAAGTTATAAAAATTTTGAAAGAATTATAGGAATTCAAAAAAAGACAACATACTCTTTTGTTTTGTTTGAATTTATTGTGTGTGAAGGTATGGACAATTATTTTGAAGAAAACAAGAGACATTGTGGTAGCCAGTGTTGATTTCTTGTTGTCTTGTGTGAAGTCCTGTGGTGCTTGCATTGCTCTTTTCTGATTTGGTCTGCTCTGTTTTGTTTTGTTTTATTCTCTTTAAAATAAAAAATTATAACCAAAAAAAGAAGATATAAGAAATTTGAATAATCCAATATTAGTTACTGAAATTGAAAACATAATTCAAAGCTTAACAACAGAGAAAAGCCCAGGTCATGACAGATTCACAGCTGAACTCTGCAAGAAATTTAGAGAAGATTTAATGACAACACTCCTCATAGTCTTTAATGAACTAGAAAAGGAAGCAATTCTCCGTAACTCATTCCTGGAGGCAAGTATTACTCTGTTACCAAACCCACAGGAAAACCCAACCAGTAAAGAGAAATATAAGCCAATCTCTATAATGAACATCAATGCAAAAATTCTCAATAAAATACTAGCAAATAGAATGCAGCAAATCTTCAAAATTATACAATATGATCAAGTGGGATTTATCCCAGGAATGCAAGGATGGCTCAACATACACAAGCCAATAAATGTGATACACCACATCAACAGAGCCAAAGACAAAAACCACATGATGATATCAATAGATACAGAAAAAGCTTTTGATAAAATCCAACACTTGTTCATAATAAAAACCCTACAGAAAATTGGAATAGCTGGTCTCTACCTCAATCTGATAAAAGTCATCTATGACAAACCAACAGCCAGCATCTTACTGATTGGACAAAACCTGAAAACTTTCACTCTAAAGTCAGGAAAAAGATAAGGATTTTCACTATCACCACTGCACAATACAGTTCTGGAAATGTTAGCCAGGGCAATTAGACAAGGAAGAAAAGTGAAAGGAATAAGACAAGACAGGAAGAAATTAAATTATCTCTGTTTGCAGATGATGTGATACTCTACATAGAAGACCCCAAAAACTCCTTTAAAAAACAACTAGAGTTTGAAAATTCAGCAGTATAACTGGATACAGTCAATACTCAAAAATCAATGACATTCCTATATACAAACAAACTCACTGAGAGAGAAATTATGAAAATAACACCTTTCACAATAGCATCCAAAAGAATGAACTACTTAGGAATCAACCTAAAAAAGGATATAAAAGACCTATACATTGAAAACTATAGTACTCTTAAAAAGGAGATTGAAAAGGATGTCAGAAAATGGAAAAATACTCCATATTCTTGTTTGGGAAGAATAAACATAGTAAAAATATTCCCAAAATTGTTATGCATATCAATACATAGTGCAATTCAGAGTAAAATACCATTAACATACCTCACAGATCTAGAGAAAACATATCTAAAATTCATTTGGAAACAGAAGAGACCTAGAATAGCAAAGGCAGTCCTAGGCAACAAAGGCAAGGCAGGAAGCCTCATAATCCCTGACTTGAAATTATGCTACAAATCTACTGTGATAAAATCAACATGGTACTGGCAAAAAAAAAATTCCCCCTCCAAAAAAAAAAAAAAAAACAGACCTGAGAATCAATGGAACAGATTAGAAGATGCAAACACAACTACAAAGACACTTAGCTACCTTATATTTGACAAAGGGGCCAAACATGTTCACTGGAAGAAAGATAGCCTCTTTAATAAGTGGTACTGGAAAAATTGGCTTTCCAACTGCCAAAGACTGAAACTAGACCTATATTTATCAAAATGCACTAAAGTTAAAAATGGATCAAAGATCTAAATATTAAAACAGAAACACTATCTACTTGAAGACAAGGTAGGTAGAAATCTTGAAGACATAGGGGTAGAGAGAGTACATGAACAAAACGCAAACCACATGGGAAGTACTTCAAGGAATCAACAACTGGGGTCTTTTCTTATTAAAAAGTATTTGTATTTCAAAAAAACCACCAACAGAGTGAAGAGAAAGCCCACAGAATGGGAAGGAATTTTAGCCATCTGTCCCTCAGACAAAGGACTTCTATCTAGACCATATAAAGAGTTGAAAAACATCAGGACCCCCAAATTCAAAGACCCAATCCAAGAATGGGCATCTGAGATGAACACACAGTTCTCAGAGGATGAAATACAAATGGAAAATAAATACATCAAGATATGCTAAACATCACTGGTCATTCAAGAAATGCAGATTAAAACAACACTGAGATTCCATCTCACTCCAGAAAGAATGGCTGCCATCAAGAAATCAAGTGATACCAAATGTTGGCACTGTGGGGAAAAAGGAACACTTTTCCACTGCTGGTGGGAGTGTAGACTGGTGCAACCACTGGGAAAATCCATGTGGAGATTCCTCAAAAACTAGGATTGGAAGCTTGCATTCAATCCAGCTATTCCCCTTCTGAGTGTTTTCACAGAAAAATTGAAAATGACATGCTACAGCAATGTATGTGCACCCATGTTGCAACACAATTTGTAATAGCTAAATCTTGGAAGTAACCCAAATGCCCATCAACCGTGGGATGCATAAAAAGGATGTGGCATTTTTATATGATGGAATATTACTCAACTATAAAGAAGAATAATCTTGAGGCTTTTATAGGTAAATGGAGGCAACTTGAGACCATACTTGTAAATTAATTAAATCAAACTCACATTTATAGATAACATATTGTCTCCCTAGTGTAAAAAAAAAACCTGAAAGAGTAATAAGATCCAAAATATACAATAGATACTGGGATAATGGAAGGGAAAGAAAGTGCTCAAAAGGAAAGAACAGCTTGAATAGGGGAGAGAAGGAAAAAGGTTATATGTATATAGGTATACATATATGTATGTATGTGTGTATGTATGTATGCATGTATGTATATATACAAGATAGATAGCTATACTACTAATCTCTGTTAGTTCATCCAAAAGAACAGTTTGTGTTTTCATTGTTGGATTTTTTGATCATTGTTTTTATGCCTAAATCTTGTAACCTGAACAACTACTTCTAAGATAACAATATGCAATATATTAGTTAGTATAATTTCAACTGTTGTTTTTTGAAATTCTATATCATTTCTATCCTTTTTTCTGTTTTGCTTTTTTAAAATAAAAAAGAAAGACTATAGAAATACAGTAAAAAAATAAATGACATTATTACTACAGAATCTCATTTGGGGACATTTGGGTTAAGGTTAGGATCCAAAGTAGATGAATTGATTAGCTTCACAGATGAGAAAGGACATATTTTCTATTTTACCAGGAAACTATATAGAAAAAGGGAGACTTGATGGTTTGCTCAAAAGAAGTTGAGGGAGTTTTTGTGTCATGGCTTTTATTTCCATTTAAAAATATTTAAATTCATCTGAACTGAAAGAAGTTATTTATATTCATTTCTGTTCTATTTGCAACATGTGATATTTTAAAAACAATTTTATAAAAAACGCCTAAAGAGGGACTGCTCAAAAACAAAGCACACTAAAGTTTCACTTGTGAAGAGGGCAGAATGCAATTATAGCAGGTTTGATTTTGCTTTTCTGTTTGTGGGTTGTTCACTCACTGTGCTCTTCGGTGCTGCAGTAAAGAGGATGCAGCAGAACTGAGTAGGCCAGCACTGAATTAAGCCAAGAATGAAATGGGTGTCCTCGATGCTGAGGAGCTGTGACTAAAGGAGGATGAGGTGTCTGTGGTGGAGCAGAGATGAATCACAGTGAATGTGTAGGTTAGTGGAGGAATGTATTTCATTTTAAAAAGTATCAAACATATTAAGAATTTCCATCTATCAAGTCTCTGGGGCTGTTCCTGTAGGAGGATCTAGAAAGTTGGGCTTGCTCACTGTGAGAGGCAATTCTGACATTTCCCTGAGTCAATTTCAGCCCCCACAGAGCATCTTGCCTGCATGTCAGGGTGAAGTCTGCAGACTTGTAATGTGTCTACGCCAGATGCTGTGTTGCTATCCTTGAGCCCTGTTTTTTGAGAGCTGGCTCCATGGACCGTAACGTTTCAGAATGAATAATAGAAAAGTTTCTTTTTAAACTTAAACTACATCATAAAGGAAAACACGTTTTTCGCTCTCTTTTCACACCTGCCCCAATGGATTATGTTTTTTAAGTGGGTTTTGCCAGCTACTGAATAATAGAGATAAGATGTAATTCTTTTTCTCCTTGGTGAAATACTGCATTATCTGTTCTTCATGAGTTCTTGTTTTCCTGGAAGATAGTTTGATGAAATATGTGGGTGAAGTGTATGCTATCATTGCCTGGAGGTCTTTTATATTTCCTCTGTTTCAATGTTTTCCTTTTGTTTTAACAAACTTGCCAATATTTGTAGGGAGGAAGACACTGGATATTAGTAATAACTCTTCTGGTTTTTTTTATTTATTTAAAAAAGAGAAAAGTCAGAAAAGAAGAACAAAGAACAAAAGGCATAAACAACAAACTCAAAACAATGTCAATATAGGTTTTCACAACAGATTGAAATAAATTTAAGAATGGTTGTTATATTGCATATTTTTCTTTGCTTTTTCAAAGAAATAAAAGAAAATTAAAGAGCATAGAAAAGCATGAAAGGGTAGAACAATACCGAATTCAAGACATTCCAAGGGAAAAAAATCTCATCGTAGAATCACTAGTTGATACATTACTCGATGTCCTCTCAAAAAATAGTTGCCAAAGTTACAAACTCAAAGCATAAATAGTGGCTAGACACTCAAACATTGACAGCGTGAATCCTCCTGTTCAATGTTCCAACAGAGATTCAGTAATATGGTCAACTATCTTACACACTATACATTTCATTATACTCTTTAGAGCACTTTCCTTCCCTTTCATTTTCACAATATCTATCATACACTTTGGATCCCAGTATTGGGTCAGTTTTTGTTATTTTTTTACACTAGAGAGATAATGTGATATTTACTCATGTGGGTCTTGTTTATTTCACTAATGAGGATATTTTCAAGTTGGCTCCATTTACCTTAAAAGGCTGCAAGATCATCCTTTTTATGGCTGAGTAGTATTCCATTGTATAAAAATACCATATTTTTTTCATCCATTCTGCAGTTGATGGGTGTTTTGGTTGTTTCCAAGATTTAGCTATCACAAATTGTGCTGCTATTCACATAGGTGCACATATATTTCTGTGACCTGATGTTTTCAATTTTTCTGGGAAAATACCCAGGAGGGGAATAGCTAGATTGAATGGAATTTCCAATCCTAGTTTTTTGAGGAATCTCCATTCTGATTTCCACAGTGTTGCACCAGTCTACACTCCACCAACAGTGGAGCAGTGTTCCTTTTTCCCTGCATCCTCGCCAATATTTGTTATCAGTTGTTTTCTTGATGGCAGCCATTCTTTCTGGGGTGAGATGAAATCTCAATGCTATTTTAATTTGCATTTCTCGAATGACCAATGATGAGCATTTCTTCATGTATATTTTCCATTTGTATATCTTCATCTGAGAACTGGGTGTTCATCTGAGATGCCCATTTTTGGAGAGGGTCTTTGAATTTGGGGGGCTTGATGTTTTTCAGTTTTTTATATGTTTTGGATATAAGTCCTTTGTCTGAGGGATTGTCGGATAAGATTTTTTTCCCATTCTGTGGGTTTTCTTTTCACTTTGTTGGTGATTTCCTTTGAAGTGCAAAAACTTTTAGTAATAAGATCCCAGTTCTTGAGTCTTTGAAGTATTTCCCGTGCGATTTGCGTTTCATTCATGAATTATCTCCCTACCCCTATGTCTCCAATGTTTTTACCTACTTTGTCTTCCAGTAGATTTAGTGTTTCTGTTTTAATATTTAGATGCTTGATCCATTTTGACTTTAATTTAGTGTATGGTGATAGGAATGGGTCTATTTTCAGTCTTGAGCATGTGGAAAGCCAATTTTTCCAACACTATTAAAGAGGCTATCTTTTGTCCAGTGAACATGTTTAGCCCCTTTGTCAAATACAAGGTGGCTGAATGTCTTTGTAGTAGTGTTTGCATCTTCTAATCTGTTCCATTGATCCTCAGGTCTATTTCTTTGCCAGTACAATAAGGGATTTAGAAGCCTCTTGTCTTGCCTTTGTTGCTGAGAATTGCCCTTGCTATTCTAGTTTTCTTCTGTTTCCAGATAAATTTTAGGATATTTTTTCTATATTTGTAAGATATGTTGATGGTATTTTGATTGGGATTGCATTGAATCTGTATAACAGTTTTGGGAGTATGGCCATTTTCACAATGTTGATTCTTTCTAACCAAAAGCAGGGGATATGCTTCCATTTTATAATATCCTCTTCAATCTCCTTTTTTAGCGTTGTATAATTTTCAGCATATAGATCTTTAACATTCTTGGTCAGATTGATTCCTAAGTATCGCCTTTTTTTAGATGCTGTTGTGAAAAGTGATATTTCCATAATTTCTCTCTCTGAGTTTTTTGTTTGTGTATAGGAATGCTATTGATTTTTGAGTGTTGACTTTGTATCCAGCTATACTGCTGAATTTGTTTATTACCTCTAGCAGTCTTTAAATGGAGTTTTTGGGGAATTCTATGTAGAGTATCATGTCATCTGCAAATAATGATAATTTAACTTCTTCTTTTCCTATTTTTATTCCTTTTATTTCTCCCTCTTGTCTGATTGCTCTAGCTAATATTTCTAGAACTGTGTTAAACAGGAGTGGTGATAGTGGATATCCTTGTCTTGTTCCTGATTTTAGAGTGAAGGCTTTCATTTTTTGTCCATTTAGTGTAATGTTGGCTTTTGGATTGTCATAAATGGCCTTTATGAGATTGAGGTACATACCATCTATTCCGAGTTTCTGAAGTGTTTTTATCATGAACAGGTGTTGGACTTTATCAAAAGCTTTTTCTGCATCTATTGAGATGATCATGTGATTTTTATTTTTGGCTCTGTTGATGCGTGATGTATTACATTTATTGATTTGTGTATGTTAAACCATCCCTGAATTCCTGAACTAAATCCCACTTGGTCATGGTATATAATCTTCTTGATGATTTGCTGCATTCTATTTGCCAGTATCTCACTGAGAATCTTTGCATTAGTGTTCATTAGTGAGATTGCTCTATAGTTCTTTTTGGTTGCGTCTTTCTCTGGTTTTGGTATAAGGGTAATACTTGTCTCCAACAATGATATAGACAGGACTGCTTTTGTTTCAATTTCATTGAAGAGGTTAAGGAGTGTTGGCATTAAGTATTCTCTAAATTTCTTATAGAATTCAGCCATGAATTCATCAGGACCTGGGCTTTTCTTTGCTGGTAAGTTTTTAATAATATTTTCGATTTCAGTAGCTGATATTGGGTTATTCCAAATTGTCATAGCTCCTTGATTGAGCTTTGGTAGTTCATATGTTTCTAGAAATCTGTCTATTTCCTCTGTGTTTTCCACCCTATGTGTGTAGATATCTTCAAAGTGGGTGTTCATGATCTTTTGAATTTCCATGGGATCTGTAGTAAGTTCCCTCTTTTCAGTCCTTATTGCATGGATTTGGGTTTTTTCTTTGTTTTTCTTGATAAGGTTGGCTAGGGGCTTATCAATTTTGTTTATCCTCTCAAAAAACCAGCTCTTTGTTTCGTTAATTCTTTTTTTTTTGTTTGTTTCAATTGCATTAATTTCTGCTCTGATCTTTACAATTTCTTCCCTTCTATGAGCTTTGGGTTTGACTTGCTTTTCCTTTTCTAGGAGCTTGAGATGTAGCACTAGGTTATTTGTTTGTGCTCATTCCGTTTTCTTGGTGTGACTATTTATTGCTTATATTTTCCTCCTGGGACTGGTTTCATTGCTTCCCATAGGTTGCAGTATGATGTATTTGCATTTTCATTATATTTTAGGTATTGTTTTGTTTCTTTAATTTCATCTGTAACCTACTGGTTGTTAAGAAGGTTGTTATTTAATTTCCATGTATTTTTGCAGGTTTTTTTTGCCATTGATATCCAATTTTAGTGCACTATGATCAGATATTATGCCAGGGATAATTTCACTCCCTTTGCATTTACTTAAGGATGCTTCATGAGTTAATATATCATCTATTTTAGAGAATGTCCGATTTGCGGCTGAGAAGAATATATATTCTGATGCAGTTGGGTGGAACACTCTGTAAACATCCACTAAGTCCATTCGTTCACAGGTGTGATTCAGTTCTGTTATTTCTTTGCTGACTTTTTGTCTAGTTGATCTATCTCTTTCTGACAGTGGGATGTTAAGGTCTCCTATTACAATTGTGTTCTTGTGTACTTAGTTTTTCATGTCCATTAGTGTTTGTCTTATATAGTTGGGTGCTCGTGTATTTGGTGCATATATAACTGTTCTTCCTCTTGTAGTTTTCTACTTACAAGTATGTAGTGGCCTTCTTTATCTCTTTTAATCCTTTTAGCTTTCAATTTCACTTTGTCTGCAAACAGAATAGCTACCCCTGCTATTTTCTGGGTTCGTGTTCCATGAAATAGTGTTTTCCATCCTTTAACTTTTAGTCTGTGTGTTTGTTTTTGAGTCAGATGTGTTTCTTGGATACAGCATATTGTGGGGTCCTGTTTCTTGATCCATTCTGTCAGTCTGCTTCTTTTGACAGGTGAATATCAGCCCAGTTTCATGTATGGTTATTACTGATATGTATTGACTTGACTTTGCCATATTATGTTTCTGTGGTTGGTTTCCCGCTCTCCTCCCTTGTTTAATTTCTTGTCCAGCCTGGTGGTTTCTTTCTGTTGTTGCTCTGGAGATTGTGGTCATTTTTATTTCTTTCCAGTATATCTTTCAATACTCCTTCTAGGGTTGGTTTGGTTGATATGAATTTCTTCAGTTGTTCTTTGTCATGTATCTTGTTTCTCCAATAAATTTGAAAGACAATTTTGCTGAGTACATCAGTCTCAATTGAAAGTTGTTTTCTTTTAGAGCTTGAAATACTTCACTCCAAGCTTGTCTTAACCTGAAGGTTTGTGCTGAGAAGTCTGCTGGGATTCTAATAGGCTTTACTTGATAGGTGATTTGTGTCTTTTCTGTAACAGCTCTTAGTATTCTGTTTTTATGTTGTATGTCTAAAATCTTAATTATTGGATGTCTGGGTATAGATTTATGTTGGTTATTACTGTTTGGCATTTTATATGTGTCACTTATTTGTATGTCAGATTTTTTCCCCATGTTTGGGAAATTTCCCATTATTACTTTGGTGAATAGCTTCATTAAGTCCTTTGCATTGTCTCCTGCCTCTTCACTGATGCCTATTAGCCTTACAGTGTTTCTCTTGGCGTTATCTTGAAGCTGTTGGATTGTCATTTCATGCTGCTTAATTGTTTTTATAAGTTCTATCTTTTCCTGGTCACTGACTGCGATCCTATCCTCAAGATCTGAAATTCTACCCTCAGCTTCATTTAAATGGTTTTTCTAGCTTTCAATAGAATTTTTTGTTTCTTGCATATCTCTTTGAAACTCTTTCATGGATTCTGCTTGTTTTCTACATTGTTCATTCAAGGTTTCAATCAATTTCTCATGCTCCTGTATTTTTTTTTATCTATTTCTTCACTGTCTATGTTTGAGCAAATCCTTTACTAAGTTGTTACTTCTGTTGTTATGTAAGTCATTACTGCTAATTTGATTTCCTCTATAGCCTCATGGGTTTGTTTCTGTACTTCATTTGCTATCTTTTCAGAAATTTCCAGTGTATGACTTTTAAAGTCTTCCATTTTTCTGTCGTCTGTTCTTGCTCCTGATGGACTACATGTTTGACATTGCATTTTGGTTTTTCATTTTGTCATTTTCACCTTTTGGGCCAATATCTGGTTATTTAGTCCCAATAGTCACAATGGTCAGCAGTGTACCTCCTAAAGTCCTACTCTGTAGTTGATGTCCACCTGACTGTTGGGTACATAGTGTCTGGAACCTACCAGAGTATTCTGTCTGGGCGAGGGGCCACCAAGTCTCCCGTCACACCAGCACTGTTAACCCACTGCAATTCAGTGATTCTGAGCAGTGCCTTCCTTCTCTGTGGTGGTTGGGGGGGCAGCAGTTGGCAAGCATGCTCAGCAGTGGGAGCCTGGGCGGGGGGAGTTCGGTGGTCTCCTCTGCACGGCGCCTTCCTCTGCACAGCACCTTCCTCAGCTAACTCCTCTGTTGTAGTACAAAATTCCCTCACCCCATCCTTAGATTGGCAGATTTTACATTATACAGTATATTTTTTCTAAGTTACAGAGGAATAAAGATAAATAAATAAAAACTGTTGTGTTTTTAAAAATCTAGAAGACTGGGTTACTACTTGGTCTCACCAGCATCAAGCTTCTCATTCTTCTTTATACTTCTATGTGTTGCCATGACTTTTTAAAATAAAGATTAGTGAAGTCAATAAAGCAGGAGAATTTCTGGAATTAGGCAAGTCTTCTGTTGAGGCAGAAGAGAACCATATTTTCCACCAAAGAACAAAGGATATGACAAACCAGAAGAGCATAAAAAGCCCTTAGTTCCAACTGCTGCACTTGCTCTATTTGGTTTCAGATTCAACATTGAAACAGAAACCGAGTGGTTTCAGAAAACTCATGTGGGAAAGAAATACTTGACTCATGTGCCACGAAATGGAGATTCATTTTCTAAGATCTGAGTTGGGAAGTTCGTCATGGGGAAGAGAGAAGTTTGTTTTTACATTCTGTAATAGGTATTAGTTTGAATAGAATTTCTTAAAATGTTTCTATATACATTTTAAAATTAATAACCTTCACTGATATGAAACTTAATGATCCAATAAATGACCCATCTGAATTAGAATACTATTTGAAAGAAAACAGAAAACAGTCTTGGAACAATAAAGGAGATTTTATGATTACTGAGATCTAGAGTGAGTTCCCGATTTATAGAATACAGTACTATTGTTCCATCCTTTCTGGGGTTTCTCAAGGGCAGCCATTACCAACTTTGGGGTGGGGCCTTTTGGGTGAAATCTTTGCTCTCTCATTTATGGGAGGCGGGGCTTGTGCGGGTTACTTTAGCAGTCTGCACCTCAACCTTCTCATCTTTAAAATGAAAATAGTAAAAAAGTAGGTGCAAGATGAAATTCTACTTATGTGCACTTAGAAGTGTCTGCCATAAGTAAACACTCCGTAAGTTAAACTCTGTTATTTTATATAATTTCATTATTTATTATCTGAATATATTCTTTCTTGGAATATGTGGGTGGTTTAATTTCCAGGTACATAAGTAATTATGATCATAACTTTGAAAGGGAAAAGAGGTAAAGTCCATATTTTAAGACTAAAATATGATATTTGGTAGCTCAAACTAAAGAAATAAAAAAACCTACAACCTAAAAACACTAGAATAGACTAGACTAGTTTAGTATGTGAGAAAATAGTCATAAACCTCAGGAGTCTGGAGGGCATTATTGTATTTCAGTGCAGTTGACTCCCTGTGGTTCAAAGTAATGACTCTGACTCATGAACAGCACTGAATTCTGTGCACAGTATTCAGTTTAGAGAAGTCAGAACATGTTTTACATTTTAGGAAGACTCCAAAACAAGACAGAAAACAAAGATATTTAAGGTCCATTTCTATTTAAGGTCCATTTCTATACAATGTAAATTGTATTTACATTGTTTTGCCTCTTTCTTTCAATCTAAATTAATTTTTCTTCAGAATTGTTTGTAAATGTAGTTGTTAGGCACAGATATTTCTGTTAAATGCTAATATGATTTCCCTTATGCATATCTCATTTTAGCTTTTATTTTCACCATTCCATTGCTCAATAATAGTTTCATGCAAAATCTTCTTGACTGTGAAGGTGACCTTGGTTTGCTGTGAATTATGTTTACCAGTGGTGGGAGTGGTGGGCAATCTATGAAATGTGAGATGAGTTATATATCAGCCAATATTTCAGTATGACCTATAATGGCTACATATATATTTTTGTGGATGAAAGATCACTTTACTCTAAATTCTCTTTAAAAGCTGTTTAATTGCAATAAATAAAATTTACTATCCTAACCATTTAAGCTCAGTGTTTTAACTATATTCAGTGTAACAGTTTGCATTTGAAATGTCCCCCAAAAGCTACTGTGTTAAGTGTTTGGCCCCAGGCTTGTGGTGCTGTTGGGAGGAGGAGACCTCTTGAAGAGGTGGAGCCTCTGAAGTCCCTGGAGGTGGTCACTTGAAGTGGATATTGGGACTCAGACCCTTCACCTTTCTCTGTTTCCTGGACATTATGAGGTGTGCAGCCTCCTTTGCCATGTGCTCCTGCTGTGATGTGCTGTGCTGTCACAAACCCAGAGCCATGTGACCAAGTGACCGTAGCCTGAGACCCCTAAAACCAGGAACCAAACAAACCTTTCTTACTTTATGTTGTCCATGTTGATGTTTTTTTCAAAGCAACAGAAATTACATTGCTGTATAACAAACCCCTGGAATTTTTTAACTTGTATAACTAAAACGCTATAACCATGAATGACTTCACATTTCCCTTTTCCGCAGTCCCTGGCAGTCAATGTTCTTCTTAGGCATTTCTACAAATTTACTTTAGGTACCACATAGAAGTAGAATCATATGGTATTTATCTTTTTCTGTCTAACTTATTTCACTTAGCATAATGTTGTCTACATTCTACCATGTTGTAGCAGATCGTAGCCCTTTCTCCCTTTATTTTGATCTATCTATTTATCTACACATTTACTTATCTATATATCTATCTCTCCATCCTTGATTTTTTAAAACAAGCTCTTCCTGTATCGGCCTCCTGTACACTGGTACTGCAGGTTTGTGCCACCACACCCAGTTGATTTCCTCCCTTTAAGTCTTAACAACATCCCCTTTGCTTCTATATAGCACATTTTGTTTATTCATTCATCTATTGATGGATAGTTGTGTTACACTTCTTGGCTATTACAAAGAGTGCTGCTAAAACATAGATTAGCAAATATCTTTTCAAGACCTTGCTTTTAATGCTTTTGGGCATATGCCCAGGCATGAGATTATAGAATAATATGACAATTATATTTTTAATGTTTAAAGGTACTTTCACACTTTTTTCCATATTGGTTGCACTTTTGTATTTCCAAGAATAGCACACAAGGATTTAACTTCTCCACATCCTCATAAAAACATTTCTCTTTTTTGTAGTAACCCTTCTAATGGTGTGAGGTGATACCAAGCTGTGTTTTTTATTTATGTTTCCCATATGGTCAGTGATGTTGAATGTTTACATCAGTTCGTTGACCATTTTTACTTCTCCGGTGAAATGTATAAGTATTTTTCATATTTAGTTGGATTGTTTATGAGAAGGTTTTTTGTCTTTGAGTTGTAGCTTTCCTTTATATATTGTTTATATTAGCTCCTTATCAAAGGTATGATTCAAAAACATTTTCTCACATTTCATTCTGTTGACTGTTTTCCTTGATGCAGGTAAATTTCTAAATTTGATAAAATACCACTTTCTATTTTGAGTTTTGTTGATTATAATTTTGGTATCATGTCCAAATTATTCTCAAATCGATTATTCTCAAATCAAATATCATGAAATTTTTCCATATTTTCCTTCTAGAAGTTTTGTGGTTTTAGGTCTTATGTTTAGGTTTTAATCATTTAAAAAAATTTTAATATGGTGTCAGGGAAAGATTCAACTTCCTACTTTTACATGTAGAAAAGTACAAAACTGAATAGAGTCTTCCTAACATCAGTTATTGCAAGATGGGCTTATCACCATCAAGTAGTCTTGGTGCTCTTGTAAAAGGTCATATTGTCTGTGCAAATTTAGTTCATAGCTTTCATTCTATTCTGTTGGAGTATATGTCTGTCTTCATGCCAGTATCATATGCCTTCAATGACCATAGCCTTGTATTATGTTTGGAAATATAGAAGTATGTTAACTCGAACTTCATTCTTATTTTTTAAGATTATTTTGGCTGTTTGGAATAATTAAGATACCATATAATTTGGGGGGATTTTGAAAAACTGTCTGTATAAAATGCTGTTGAAATTTTGATTGAGATTGCATTGAATCCATAGACCACTTTAGATATTATAAACATTTGATATATTAAGCCTTCCTATCTAACTGTCCTGATGAACATTAGACATCATCCCATTTATTTTATTTTCTTTAATTTCTTTCAACAGTGTTTTGTAATTTTTAGTGTCAAATTCTTTCACCTTCATCATTAGTTTTGTTCCTAATTACTTTTTTTCCTTTCAATATTATTGAATGTGGGAGTGTTTTAAAATTGTCCTTTCAGGTTGTTTATTGGCAATATACAAAGACAACCAATTTTTATTTATTCTTTAAATAGTCAATACAGTTTTCCAGTGAGGGTGGCAAATTCTGAGTGAGTGTTGTTGTCAGGAGGTTTTCAATTACTGGTTTAATTTCTTTGTGATAGTCTCAAGTTTTTAAAAAATTTCTTGATAATTTGGTCTTGGTAGAGTGTATGTTTCTAGGAGTTTATTCATTTTACTCTGAACTCTTGACCACCATCTCTTACTGATTTGGATCAAGTCTCTTCAAGAAACCTAGATTTGATTATAGATTCTCAATAGCTCTCCTTAGGAAAATTTTGCTGAAGACTTTATAAGGTTCATCAAAAAAGGGATACAGTGTTGTAAGCAGCTTCTTGACTTTTAGAGATGCTCTACTCAAATGAAAAAGCTCAGTGTTTATCAGAGGTTACTCGTGGAACAGCCACCCTCCTAGAGAAGTCTGCCTTTTCCATCTCTACCTTCTTTGACTTCTATGAAAGTATAGTAGCAAGGTTTAGACTTTAGTATTTAAATTGAAGAGTTTAAATCAATGTTAAAATAAAATCATAAGAGATTTTCTCCTGTATTGTGAGTTTATATTTATATTCTAAATTCCTAAAGAGAAAAATGTATAAAAGTAGCTCTTCAAACCCAAAAGTGAAATATTAGTTAAGTATGCACCATACTTTTAGGAACTTTCAAAAACTAGATGGACTATACTAAATTTGAAAATATTTAATTTTTGTTGGAAGATAACGAGATCATCTAGCTAGGAAATGGTGGTGATAAAGCAAAAAAGTATGGCAAGTTGGATGCGAATTCTTAATACAATTCTTAATAGGAAAATAAGCCAACATCACTTTTTACTCCAAGACAAACACATAATCACATTAGTTTTCACGTAGGCCTCAGCATCATGGAGTTAAAGTGAGTACAGCAGGATGATGCGCTTTTACTAATTTTGACTGGAAATTTTTCCTTTCCTATGAAATTGAGATAATTTAAGAAACAAACAAAAACCTTGAGGCAACTAGTAGACTAGTAGTTCATGTTGGTGTATTTTAAAAGGAATCGTTTCCTTTTAAATGCAAACAGCTTTTTATTTGGCAATATTTATCTCATCAACTAGAATTTTGTAACCTTCAGTTTTATGTCAGCTCTAGAGTTAACTTAATAGCTGAGAGATACTTTTATTTTCAGCTTTGCCCTAAGCATTTAAAATTCTCAACTGAGTCACCATTGCAGGGTTGAGTCATATCATCAGGAAATTAGTGCTATTTTAATAAATAGCATTAACCTTCAGATTCCAGTGAAGCAAAATCCTTAAAGTACTTTATTTTAGCCTTAGTTTCTAAGACTTAATTTACTTAGATAAATCTTCGTTGGGTGAATATTTAGTAGATTTAACACAACAAATTTCAGACATTATGTTCAGAGTATCCGAATTAAAGAAGCAATGCTGTTACCTCCCTAAAGTTCTCTTTATTTTTCCTTTTTACCTGACATTTCAGCACTGGAATGTTCGGAGTTTCTCCACTGGACCTATTTCCTTGCCAGCCTGTGTGTAGATTCTGGCAGGGGAGTGCAAAAGGGTCCTTCTTTAAGAATGGTTTTTCCCTACTGGGGAAGATCCTCCTCTTTGCCCTATTCACATTCAGGACAAGAAGGACCCTCATGGAGTGACAGAGAGAAAGCAACACTTGCTTTGTCTGCCAGATCAGCTGCATCAAGGCTATCATTACTGGGTGACCAGTGTTGCAGTCACATTGTTCCCATGGCTTTAGTCTTATTTTCTTCTGTTTCTAGAGGCTCCTTTAGTGACTTAACCTTGTCTGATCTTACAGCCTTGTCAGTCATCTTTATGCAGATGATATTTTAAAATTATACAGCTTAGACATCTGTCCTAAACTACATACCAGTTTATCCAGCTTCCTAGTTGATATCTAGAATTAAATTTCAAATAGGTACTTCCTCAGATAGCATCTAAAAAACTAAACTTCTGGTTTTTCCCTTGAATCCACTCTACCTACGGCCTTTCCCAGCTCATTCCATGGCAATTACAATAGATACTTAAAGTTTTAGAAGTAAAAAAACCTTGGGATCATCTTTGCTTTTCTTTTCCTCTTACACCCTATATTTAACACATTAGGACATCTTGGTGAATCTGTCTTCTTCAGACAAGATTTGAGTCTTTCTGAATGTGTGTTCTTATAAATTAAGAAGAGGAGGGGGAGGTTAGAATGATTAAGAAGGAAAACCCAAATTTCCATGTTATGAAGTGATAAAGTCAGAATTCTAATCTACATTTTCTGACATACCACAAATTATATATAGTTTTCTTTTTATAATATTAGTATTATTTCAAAGCAAATGCTGTAACTGCTCTTTATTTATGTAATTAAGTATAATTTGATTGGTTTCATAAAAAATATATGCTATTTCAATTACATCTTGTAGGAAATCTCTAGGCGCATGGCATCTCTTTGTAAATACTTGTTAACTCAGTTGAATTAAATAGTACTTGTCTACCATTTTACTTTGCTTTAGGTTAAGAACTAAGGCATAACTGTATATAAGTGCATGTTTAATGAAAAAGGGCATATTCATGAAATAAAAGTTAAGATCATTTAGAATTATGTTCTTCAAAGATGTTTTTGTTACACTTTTAACTTTAGAATATGTATTGGCTTGCATTGTGTTATGTATTTTTTTCTATTGTTGAGCTTTTCATTATTGATCTTGATGCTTTTCATTTATGTTTAGATTGTAAATTTATTGTTCAAATTATTTATCTCTCCCTTGAGTTTCAGAGGATCATATTGTAAATGAAATCTACTAAGTTTCAAATTATTATAATAGTCCATAGTGGCAAAAATATGGAAGATTGAGTCTAGATAGATCTCAGAAAAGAAATTTAAAAGTTGATTAGATTCTGAAAATACTTGTTTTACTTATGTAGTGCTCACAGCTTAGTAGAGGTTATTACTTACTTCTGTAATTGAATATAGCAAAAATGAAGTATACTGAGACTGAGCTCAATTTTATTTCAGTTAAGTGATAGACTTGAAAAAAGAAAGATTATATTTTGGGAGAGGTTTATTGTCTCTTGGGTCAATACATTCAGAAAGTTTATCATTGTCTTTCTTCTCTTTATGCATATGTAGAACATTTGTCCTTGAAACAAATTTTAGATACAAAACCTCTGAGATCATTCATTCATCTGCTTTCTTCTATATTTGCATTTTAAATTTACTTGTTTGTTCCAATAATTTGTGTTATTTAGGTCCAAGCATGAAATTTGATGAATATTTAATTTCCATATTCCAACTTCTGTTTCTACCTACCTACCTTTGTTTTGGCAGAAATATTTAGTATGAAATGACTTTTAAGATATTCTTACAAGTTTTGGAAATATTTCTTAAAGAAACAAGATGATATGTGCAGAATTAAAAATGACAACTCTGTCTACTAATTCTCAGTGGCATCTGAATGAGTTAAAGATGTATGGCAGCTGCAGCTGTAATCTTACATATTTAGAAAGAAAACTCAGTTTTCTACTTACAAAAAATGTCTGTTGGCAAACAAACCTAAAATAAAAGTTCAAAAAGAGATACTTTATTTCAGAAAAATGTGTTCTATAACCATTTGCAATGATTGATATCTGTGAGTCTTCATACTGTGAAATAAGCTAAGATCAACTATAGTGCTGTCTTTTCTTTTTTATAGTGTATGCCAATTAAAGGCCTAGGATTTGTACTTGGAGCCTATGAGTGCATTTGCAAAGCAGGATTCTATCATCCTCGAGTCTTAGTGAACAACTTTCACAGTAAGTCTACTTTGTTTCTGTGCATATATATGTGTACATGTAACATATACCATTATTAACCATCTAGGTTTTCTTTTAACTTTGTTAGAGTTATTTGATTAAGTATCCACTGGTTTGTCACTCTTTTGTCCATTAAGGAATTTTTGTTTTGGTTTGTCATTTATAGTGCTCTAAAGTACCACAAAAGTATTTGCTTATTTTTAGATATATTTTAATTTTCTAAACATTGGAATGTCTGAAAATACAGTTCCTACTAGATAACACCAATTGGGATGTAGTTATTGAGAGATGTGAGTGCAGAAAGTTCCTAAAATAAATTTTATCTGTTAGTTTATTTATCAAATTGTTCAAACGTTAATTTTCTATGTGTTGTGAGTACCCTATAGTACAGTAAGGTATGTGAACAGATCAGGCAACAGACAGAAAATATGTTTCCAGTGCATGATTTATTCACACATCAAATGCTTATTCCATAAGGCACACACAAACAGGTAAAAGGTTCCACTCAGAGTCATTCATGAGTATAAAACCATGTAGAGTCCAAGTTACTCATTGAGCAGGTGTTTAGGGTGGGTTCAAGGTAGGGTGGGAGACCACACTGTTCCAGTTGAAGTCCTGCAGAATCTTTGTCCTTTGTTGGAGATGGTGTGTCTGATTTTCAGTTCTGCAGAGCTTTTTAATATGGGGTGTTTGTGGTCATGTCCACCCATCTTATCTTTTGCTCCAGTTGTGGTGTTCGGGTCAGCTGTTCTTGGCTGTAACAGATCAGCTTCTTGGGTCACTGCTGTCTTAGAGTTCTTGGAATTTCTTGCCTGGCCTGCCAGTATGCAGTGATGCCATTGTGCCCTTGACGTGACTGATGCCATGTTCCTCACACTATACTATATGCAATGTCACCACACAGTGAGTGGCTTAAAGCAGCACAATGTATGATCGGACAGTTTCCATTGTTCAGGTTTCTCATGCTGGATGAGCCAGTTCCCCTGCCTAGAGTCTCCCCAGGCCAAAATCAAGGTGCACCTGGATATGATCTTTTCTTAGATTCAGATTAATTTTCAAATGTCTTTCAAGTTGTTGGGAGTACTCATCTTGCAACCATTGGTCTTAAATCTCCATTTTATGGCTAGATGTCTTCCTGGGGTCACTCTCAATTCCTAAAAGTTCCATCAGGGCCACATGATCTTCTTACAACAAAGCTGCCTATTTTCCCAAAGCTACCAGGTGAATCTCTCTGCCTTTATAAGGCAGTTTTATGCAATATAATGCAATCAGGGGAGTGATTATTCTATCATTTTGCTATTTGATGTCACCTGCACAAAGGACAGAATGTTCTGCTAGGTCTATCCACCCCCAAATCTAAACTTGGTCACATGTTTATTTTATTTTTGGTCCAGAAAACATTAGTGTTACAATTGAAATACTGCATTTTACTCTCTTTGTAAAGAATGCTCTGTTACTATTTTGGCTTGTAGTTGCTTACCAGATACTTTAACAAGAAGCAGTGCAATGGTTTAAAAGAGGGTAGTTTCATGGGAAATGTTTTTCAGTTTCTAAAACTGGGGTTCATGTCTCTTTATATAGTTATACAATGGTGTTTTCCAACCATATTATTTTTAGTATAGAAATTTACATCTCAACTAGGTATAAGTCAAAAAATACTTTGAGGTTGACACCTGCATGTCTTCCTCTTGAAATTTTGGGTTGACATGTATAGGTTTATTAATAGACTTTTCCCTCCCTCTCTCAGAAAATCCTGTTCTGAGTTTTGAGACTTTTTATATTTAATTTCTAGGTTCTGCAAATGAGGAACATTTTTCTCTTTCCTCAATCATATATTTTATAGTTCATCTTTTGTCCTGATTAAATCTTGTAAGCAGAATTTTAAGATGACCTCCATGATTCTCCTGACACACACACTGTGTAGTTCCCTCTTAACTGTGAGTAGGACCTGGGAGTACAATTGGACTCCCTTTTCCAGGGCTATGTTACAGTGATGGTACCCTCTTGTATTGATATAAGACTCCTTTGTAGCCCACTGGAGGGAGAGAGAAAGAAGGAGAAATACAAAGAAAGAGAAAAAGTTGATTCATCGATTGATTCATGTGCTGGCTAGGAACTTCACCATGACAAACCCCACTGATAGCCAGCAAGAAAACAAGGACTTCTGTTCCACAATTTCAAGGAGCTAAATTCTTCCAGCAGCCTGAATGTACTTTAAAGAGGACTCTGAGTTTTCTGTGGATGAGAATGTAGCCTAACCAAAGTCTCGATTCTAACTTCATGAGGCATTCAGCAGAGAATCCAGCAACACTGTGTCTGGAATTCTGATTAACAGAAATAGGGAATAACAAATGGACATGCTAAGTCCTAAAATGTCTAGTCACTTATTTTGCAATCACAAGAAACATCACTACTAGTGATGATAATATGCTTTCAGGATACTTCTGCTCTCTGGTCTCTCTCTCTCTCTGTTTCTTTCTCACTCTCTGTCTCTCTCTGTTTCTTTCTCACTCTCTGTCTCTCTCTGTCTCTGTCTCTCTCTGTCTCTGTGTCTCTGTCTGTCTCTCTGTCTGTCTCTCTCTGTGTGTGTGTGTGTGTGTGTGTGTGTGTGTGTTTACTAAACTTTGGCAATGCCAGAACTACTTTGGCATTCTTCACATTCATGGTCCAGACATAACGTATGATTCAACACTGAAAGATTAAGGGACTAGGTTTTAGCTTATGTTCTGTGAAGGTATTTTGTGTCTGGTTTACCCACAGTTGTTCTCAGCTCCCACTATGTGACTGAAATAAAACATCTAAATATTGTAGAACCAGAGAATGACTATGCCATTTGCTTATAACACCACAAGGAGAAACTGGTTAACCTTTAACAACTTATCTTTATTTAATTTGCACACTCCTACTTTCTTCCTTATTTTAAAAGCTAGTGGTTTTTACTGGACCTACTCACTTAGAAAAGGCTGTTGCTTTTCTGCATTAGTCTAACTTCCATCTCATACACACTGCAGCCATGGAAAAAAGGCCCTTGTTTTCACAGTTGTTTTTTGACTTAGTGCATGCTTACCTATGGCTAACCTTCCTTAGTGATAGAACAGAAAGCTACCTTTCGTTGTGATTGGAAGCCAGTAACATGTCCTTTGACCAATTATATCTTTCCTGATACCATTGTCAGATAACATGAAAATCCAACATTAATCACTATTTGTCTAAAGAAAGTACAACTTAACTAGGGCTATGCACTACAACTCACCATGAGGATCATCAGCCCAAAACTATAAAAACTTTTTATATTTTCTGGATTATTATTATATTTCATATATTTATTTTAATATGTTAAATCTTAGTATCCTGGAAGATTATATGGGCAGTTTTTGATACTTTCTTGAGGACTATTTGAGAGGTAAGGAATGACCACGTGTACCTCTGGGACCAAAGGTAAAGAAGGCATTGGGGACCCAGAATAGGAATAACCTATATAAAACTGTTTGCATAGTCCATGGTGTATAATCAATATTCAATAGATACAGTTAAATCGCTGAATATATATATATATATATATATGAACATCATATATAATTGGTATATGATTTTGAGAGATATAATTGATATGTATTTATTTATTATTCAATATTATATCTATATCTATATCTATATCTATATCTATATAGTACATGTAAAGAAAGACTCCTTATGTCTCATTTGTCATTAGTGCCAAATATTTTATTCCATTAGAGTAACTGGTGACTTAAGCTAGAACTTTTGGAAAATGAATTCTGTATATCAGAAGGAAGATGGGATAGTAAAAGTCTGCAGCAACCTGAGCTGCTTTGAGAAGGACAAAGGAGGAAATAACACTTAAGAACTACAAGATAGCAGGAGGAATTTGGTTAGTTAACTATTAGGGAGAATGAGACATAAAAAACAGAACAATTGAACTGCAAAGGTAATATTTCACTTAATTTATAGTTATATATCTAGAAAAGCCCCAATTTCCACCATCTCTTATAGAGCTGTATCCCCTTTGGAGAGTAGGGCTAAAATGTTATTGGGTTTCTTCGAGGAAATATAAATATAGCTGTTAAAAATCTTGTCAAAATGTTAAATGATTCTTAAAAATCTTCATTTAGCTATAGGCCTGCTACAAACAAAATAATTATAAAGACCAACAAGTTTGTGTTCTAATGGCATGATTTGAAATTGTGCTGACAGCCTAGAGACCTTGCATCTCTCTTGAAATTGGTGGTCATATGGGCGCTAACAGGATCTGACATCTGGAGAGTAGCAGAATTTCAAAATAACCAAGTGAGTTGTCTCTTCAAATTCAAGTTATTCACTTCCAGGTTGGTGAAACACAAGCTTGTGACAATCTCATCTTCCTCAAATTCATCTATCTTAGTATGAATTCTGCCTTCCATTAAACTTTTTTTCTGTTTTATGTGGACATACTTCCAGCTTTTCAGTCTTATTTCTGTTGTCATTTGGATTGACTTCAGCTTACTTATGTTTCCATTTAAATCCCAAGTTACAAATGACCTGTAGCTAAAAATGACAATCCCTACTTTGCCAATTCCAGTCCTGTTGAAATGAGAGACAGATAGTTAAGGAAAAAGGGATAAAAGTAATTAGATACTCTTACAAAGTACCATCTGTTTTCTTTGCTTCTTGAAAGAGGTACAGTTTAGAGATGTTGAGCTCCAGGGCAGTTCTTAGGCAGGACCAGCTTGTCTCTGTGGTGAGCCTCTTTTCGCTGGTTGTAGATCTTACTCTCTTCCTGCCTCCTTCTTCATGTCTAGATAGCTGAAGACAGTCCAGAAGGAAGGGAGAGAAGGAGGGAGGGAAAGAGAGAAGACAAAATGGAGAAGAAAGGAGGAAGTGAAATTAATAAATTTTAATTCAGTTATAGTGGCAGAATACTCCACGTGATTCCCCATGCTTATGTTTTTGTGTCATTTGCCTAATCTTCAACTTTTATATTTTCTTTCACTAGTTCTATTTGTAGTTACTGAAGTCCTATTGCTGCGTATCTTGGAGATAGAATTAGTTAATCAAAGAAGCATTTGCAGAGCTGCTCGTCCACTTGAAGACAGTTGTATTTATTATTTTTCTATTACATCCTCTACCATGTTGGGCTGCTTTCTGTGCTAATCTCACAGTTAGTTCTCTACACCTAGTAAAACATAATAATTAAACCCATAATCTTTGAAATAAGTTTTAAGTTTGAATTCTGGATCAAACTTTTATTGTTACTACAATATTGCTTAGATTATTTAATTTCCCTAAACTTCATTTATGTCATATGTAAAATTGGGATAATATAAACTTTTATAGAATTTTCATAAAGATTAAATGATATAATGAATATGTAGTTCTAATCAGTACTTGGCACATACTAAGTAATTGTATCTGCCAAAGTTATTTGGAAGTTTGTGATTATTTTCTCACATATTCTTCTTATTTTTAGACTTTTAAGCATATCTCTGTTCTACCTCCCAGAAGAGGAATATATTTCCGGGTCTCAGATTTTTTTCATATCTCCCTGTCTTTCAAAAGTATTTTGCTCTGAGGTATAGTTTTTCACACTTCTTTTTTCTTCCTTGCTGGCTGAAATCTTCCCTTATTAGACTTTTTCTCTTCTTTCTCTATTTTGTTTTTTGTTTGTATTATTTTACTATATTAGATTGCTAGATAGAGATTTGCTTGTGTTAACAAGTAGTCATCTTCTCCCAAGTATTAAAAACCTCTAGCAGGGAAATTTGAGTATCATTTTCAAATTAACTCATTATGGTAGACCAGAATATCTGAATGTTTGTTTGTTACTATATTAAGTCTGTTTTCCCTGCATGGTGGAATTATTTGTGAGTTTTGTATATCTGCTTCTCTATTTTTTTCTTATCATAATAAAAAGCATAAAGCTCTAAGAGTGATACACCATAGAACATATTTCTACTTAACATTTTTATTCAGATGTGTTTAAAAATTATAAAAATTCAAATTTAGCAAATTTTGACTAGAAACAAGACAGGTAAATATTTCCTATATGTTTTCCCATAAACTACCTGTGATTTGTGATGAAAAATGTAACTTTCATTAGGGAAACTTGTGGCATATCACTTTCCTAAGTAATCAAAGTTAACATTTTCAATTATTGGGATAATCTGTTGCCATGTACCTCCCAATAAGATATGTTGAGGACACCAGCATCATGTTTGTGGTATTCCTGCCAAAGGTTAACTACCTGAATCTCATCCTGAAGAAACACTGGGCAAGTCCAGAGCGGGGCCGCCTATGAAATAATTAGCTTGTACTGCCCTAATCTGTCAGGGTCAACCATGATGAAGAAACGCTGAACAGCTATTCCAGGTCAGAAACTAGAAACATGGTGGCCAAATCTAATGCATGATCCTGGATGGAGAAAAATATCTGCAAAGATATAATTGATGAAAATTTAATGTAGTATGTGCATACTAACTGATAATGTATCAGTATTAAATTTATGAATTTTGGTAATTTAAATGCAGTTGTGGATGCCCTTTTCTGAGGTCATGCAAATTGAAGTATTTATGGATAAAGAGACACAATTTCTCCAACTACTCCCTAAGATTCATTGTACCTATAAATAGTACACATACAAGGTTATAAACATCTGTTCCTCAAGACAACATATATGATAAATACAGCAGAATATCAGTAATTATTGATGCTTGGTAAAATACATGAAATTGCTTTGTACTATTCTTGTATCTTTTCTGTAAATTTTAAATTATATCAAAACTAAAAGTTACCCCAGAAATCTTATTTTCAGAGAACTACCTGTGTTTCAGTTCAGCAGACTAAATATTTTCAGTAGTTTTAGTATCTGTACATTAACAAGTCTGTGTGATTTGGAGCAAAAATTCATTAAACAAAATGAGTTCATTGATACCTAAAGGACATAGATTAAAACATTTATTTTTATTACAAACTACTCTGTTCTTACTTTAAAAACTTTGGACAGTACATAGAAGTAGAATTTGAAAAGTTATTCCAAAATTCATTGTTCACTTAATTCTTTGAAGTTTGTGGTTTCTATATAAAATATGATCTTTTAAACTTGATATTATGCTCAATTTTCATTATATACATTGGATAAAGGCATTAACGTTTATGCAGCTATTCTGAAGTGTATCTATGTACATCTATATCTATATCATCTAAATCTATGCAGAAAGAAAAAGAGAATGAGATGAGAGATTTTTGTGTTCTGAGTACAAAATTTTTTTTAAATTTTTAATTTTATAGAGAATAAAATGAAAGAGGGCAGTACAGAGCAGATCAGAACAGGACAACATAGGCAACACAGTACTTTACATTAAGACAACCAGATATCAACAGTAGCTATCACCATATCACTTACTCTGCTATAGTTGAACATAGTTTCAAATACAACAATATCAAACAAAACAAAATAGTATAAAGCAATGCACAGAGTGCAAGAATTACAGGGCTTTCTGAACCAAATAACAGAAAATGATCAAAGGGTACTATAATATCTCATTTTCTAGAGAAAAATTTTGTTTAAACTATCACACATATTCAAATTCCAATAAGACACAATGTGATAGATAGACCAATGGTAGTAGAAGATTAGAAGCATGGTAGGACTTCTAAGAAGGATGATATTAAATCAGCAATCGCTGTCATAATGTTTTGTTTTCTTCAAAACAGCTGTTCATATCATCACGCATGATATAGTCAAACAAAACAGAATAAAACCATTACAACTGATGATTGAAAACATTGAAAGGCTTCAAAGCTATGAGATGGGGACTCATGCTTACCATAAAGTCTTATATACTCTTATCAACTCTCATACTAGGGAGACTATATGGTATTTACCCTTGTGAGTTTGGTTTATTTCACTTAAGAGAATGGTCTCAAGTCATGTCCATTTATTTATATATATCTCAATGTCATCATTCTTTATAGTTGAGTAGTACTCCATTGTATAGAAATGCCACAACTTTTTTATCCATTCCTCAGTTGATGGGCACTTAGGTTGTTTCCAGGATCTGGCTATAACAAATTGTGCTGCTATAAACCTGGGTGCACATATATCACTATGGTATGATGTTTTCAGTTCTTCTGGGAACATACCCAGATGTGGGATAGCTGGGTCCAATGGGACTTCCAAACCCAACCTTTTGCGGAATCTCTAGACTGACATCCACAGTGGATGCACCAGTCTACACTCCAACCAACAGTGTAGAAGAGTTCCTTTTTCCCCACAGCCTCTCCAACACTTGTTGTTGGTAGTCTTTTCTATCCTACCCATTCTTTCTGGAGTGAGATGGAATCTCAGTGTGGTTTTAATTTGCATTTCTCTTATAACTGTTGATGATGAACATTTCTTCATGTATTTATTTGCCATTCGTATTTCTTCCTCTGAGAACTGTGTATTCATTTCAGATGCCCATTTTTGGATTGGGTCTTTGAATTTCGAGGGTCTGATTTTTTTTAATTCTTTATAAGTTCTAGACAGAAGTCCTTTGTCTGAGGAACTGTCCATGAAGATTTTTTCCCAATTTGTGGGTTTTCTTTTCACTCTGCTGGAAACCTCTTTTGACATGCAGAAACTCTTTA
>PVJX010019301.1:15652-35162 GCA_004027295.1 Dolichotis patagonum | reverse complement strand
TTCAGCCTCCTAAGTGCTGAGATTACAGGCATGCACTGCCCTGACCACCTTTCCACCGCATTTGGACCTCACGTTTCCTCAGGAATTCCTGCTGAAACTGCAGCATCCAGTGCTGCACTGGATGGTCCTCGTCACTCTTCACCGAGTGGTCCTGACATCCTGTCCCCACGTGCCCAGTGCCTCCAGGAGGGGACAGAAGCGCAGTGGTCTGACACACTCCTCACCCAGCAGCAGAGACACACAAGCCTGACTGAACCCTGAGATGAAGACAGGAAGGACGCCTTTGGGGGACAGTCACTGTCCCTCATGCAATGACTGTGGCTATGGCCTTTCTTTCGTCTTTCATTCGGATTGCACACGTTATTTTGTGGCCATAAAGGTTTCTTGTCAGGCGAAAAGAACTGAATGACTTATTGCACAGATGAGTGGAAACTGGACAGGATGTATCTGGGATTTTCCCTTCTACAGAAGACAAGATTCGTCAGTCCCTTCCAGCATTCTGTGGCCAGAGAGAACTCTGCACCACAGTGAAAAGTGAGGACTAGATAAAGCACGGGACCTAACAGGAGTGGGGGCAATGAACTAGCAGCAGGGGGAGAGGAGGAGCTACTGCCCAGCAAGCACTGGGGAGAAGGCTCTGGCCCTGGACAGTGGTGTCTGGTGCACAAACCCCAAGAATGTGCTTCATGCTGATTCTTTAAAACTAAACTGTAAAGGTTATCTTTTATTTGAAAAGAACTGTATTGTTTATGTATACCCAGAATAGGATAGCAAATACATACACTAACACGTGAATAGTAATGCGGGGGAAGGGCAGGGGTCGGGCAGGGGCGGGCCCCAGGGGAGCTCAGGAGCTGAGCCCTGCTGTGGAGCCACCAGGAGCCCCAGCCCTGCAGCTGGTGTGAAGGGGCTTCCTGGCTCTGGCTCCTTTTCTGTTGCCAGAGCTGAGGACAGAGCTGCAGGTGGAGCTGGTGTGGGCTCCTCAGAAGGGATTCCAACTTGGGCTGGAGCTGGCCCTGCAGCTGAGAGAGGAGAAAAGATCAGCAACTGTCCATGTTCCTTTTTGGGGCAAAACCTTCCCACCACCTGTCAGAGACAGCTCTGTGCACAAAGCCTCCTCCGGGAAGTCCTGCAGACCACAGCTCCACTGAGTCCTGAGGGTCTCAGTGTCCCAAGGCCCATGCCCTCCCCACATGGCCACAACCCCATACCCCAGTCCTCCTCATGCTTAGGCTCAGCC
Source organism: Dolichotis patagonum (assembly GCA_004027295.1). Taxonomy (NCBI): domain Eukaryota; kingdom Metazoa; phylum Chordata; class Mammalia; order Rodentia; family Caviidae; genus Dolichotis; species Dolichotis patagonum. The sequence goes on along the minus strand of PVJX010019301.1, from coordinate 33,922 downwards.
TCAGTGGGCTCAGTGTGCTCTCCTTGGTCCAGGGCTTCAGCTGGGGGGTCCTCCTGAGAGTGCCCCTGAATCGAGGTGTCAAGGACATCACACATGGACCTGGGGAAGGTGGGTTGCAGCACAGTGAGGGGTCTGGCCTTGCCTTCCACACTCCCTGCCAGGGCACCTGTAGGGATGGACACCTGGGCCTCCTGTCCAGTCTGTGCATGGTCCGGCCCTACCCTCTCCACACCCACATGGGGCAGGTCTTACCCAGGCAGCCCTGAGCGACTGACAGAGATTCTATGGGAGGGAGTACATGTCCACTGACCACCTCTGCCTCTTCAGGGTAGCTGACGCACTGTCCCTCTGCCTGCCCCCACTGTCAGCCCCATGGGGACAGAGCCTGGTATGTGCTGTGTGGTTGCACTCAAGGGCACAGGGCTGCTGCCCCATAAATATCTGAGGATGAGGAGACAGCAGGCGTCTGTTCTGCACTGCCCCTTGTTGGGCTTCAGCTCATGGAGGGATGTGTTGTCCAGTTCTATGTGGTACTAACTGCTCTGCTGTCCAAGGTGACTGTGCAGACCCCACATAGCATGGACTCCCCAGAGGGCAGGGGTTGCATCTGCTCTGGTTATTGGATCACAGTCAATGGCTAAAAAAGTGCCAGCACATAGTGTGTCTTCAGGTCTATTTGTGGACTGATGTACCCTCCAACTTGTCCATGAGGTGTGAGTGGGCCTGGGCCCTTTGAGTCACCAGAGCTTCCTGTCTGGACCATTTGAAGCCCCAGAGTGACTCAGCAGTCCCCTTTACAATGAGCAGAACCACTTTCCCCAACTGCAGAACAGTGTGGGGGAGGCAAAGGTTCCCAGGGGGGATGAAGAATCATCTGTAAGAATCAGCTTGTCTATCACAGGGCCAAGGCCAGCATGGACACTGATGCTAGAGACACCATTTCACGTGATTTTTCCAGCACCCCATTGTTCAGAGTTGCTAACAGGCTGAGAGAGGTGCTTGCCCCTTCCCCAGATGCGGAGTTATAGTGAGCAAGGCAGAACTCACCTTCCCACCTTCCCCTCCTGTGGGGAGGCAGTGTTGATCCTCCAGGGGTCCGGGAAGCAGGCCTCAAAGATGCTGTGCCAGCTGTCCAGGGAGGCCTGCTGTGAGGGATGATCAGGGATTGTGGCAGGCCCTCCTCCTCTGCCCTCATTCTACAGACCTCAGCAGGGCTCCCAGCCACCTGATCTTCACTCTGTGATGGGATGGTGTGGGGACCTGGGCTTGGTGTCCCACCTCTGACTTCTAGGGAGGCTTGAGGACTAAGCCTTGATGACACTCTAAATTGTCCAGGGTGGCTCTTTGCAGAAGGCGCAGGGGTGGGCCCCAGGGGGAATGTGATCCTCATATTCAAAGTTAAATTGCAAAACGGACACTGAGAAACACTGGCATTTTCAGACCAGCTTGTGAGATGAGGAGAGGGTGCGGGTAACTCCATCCATGAAGAGTAGCTGTTCGGGAGCCCGAGACCTCCTCCCGTGGTAGAGAGGAGGAAACAGGGGCTCCTCCCGGGACCCCAGGTCCGTGCATGGGTCACTCAGGTCGCTCCCCAGGTTTCTGTTGAAATGGCCCAGGAGGGAGCCAGCCCAGCTTCCTTACCCAGGTACGGCTGAAAGGCTGTGCTCACTGCCACCCTTACAGGAGGATGCTTGGCCCAGGTGTCCTGGTCATCTGACAGGTGCCACATGGACACCTGGGCCAGAAGAAACACTGAGGTGAGTGGCAGAATGAAATCATGACAGGACTTAAGGGACAGTGCCTGTGTCCTTTTTCTGATGATCCCGCCACCCAGTGGACAGAGACCCTGCCCCGCTCATGGTGGAGGCTGAGTAGAGCACATGTGGATGTTTGGGACATGGAACCCCGATTCCTGTGGGAGCAGCACCCTGGGCCCACTGTTCACCAAGTCCTGCAGGGAGGGGGTGAAGGTGTTGTCTGTCCCCGAGTGTCCTCTCTGTCCTCCTGTGGCCACAGCACAGAGTTCCCTCAGCTCACACACACCCCACACCCCAGCTGGCACCTCTTGTTGTTGTGGGGTCCCAGTGTTTGTCACAGGCACACAGGCCCCATGGCCAGCTCCAGGCCGATGTCCTGGGTGCAGCTCTGTGGGGACAGTGCCCAGCAGCTGACCTGAGGTGTGAGGCTCTGCCTGCCCACAGTTGGGGCTGCTTTTTCCACAGTAACCTTGTTCTGCTGACACAGAAGCAGCTCTGTCACAGGCTTCTCCCCACCAGGACAAGAGATGGCTCTGGGGCTGTGGATAAACACTGGGCACTGCCTTCTCCTCCTGCCAGCCCTGTCCTGGATAGGGGTGTGGCAGGACCCCAGGCCACAGCCTCCCAGCAAGAGCTCCTGCCTGGAAGGAACTTTGCTCAGCACCCTGACTTCTCCCCAGCGTACACACATGTTGAAGATTAAGGGCAGGAGTTGTGCAGGGGACTCACAGAGGTGGCTGGACTTAAATCCTCCTGTCCTGTAGCCGGTGGCTCCATGTATATGGGGGTCGGGTCAAGAGAGACATGCCCTGGGCTCCCTCTTGTCTGAGGATCCATGGTCACTGGTTCACAGGACACCAGCCCTGTGCGGCTGCCCACCCCCTTTGGACCCTTCCTGCTGAGCGGCTTGAAGCGTCTAGATGGAGCAATCCAGCGTCGAAGTCTCTCCCACGTTGTCCCCCTATGCGGGGTCCTGGGGCTGCGCCCTCCACACCTGCGGAAACAGCACAGCATGTTTGCTGTGACTATCCAGTCAGTGGTCGGGGAAGTAACTGTCCTAGACTGCGGTGCCGGGTGACGGCAGGGTTCCGAGTTCTGTTTGGACCTATCACCAAGGAAGTGAGGTCACATTCTGGGGTCACGTGCTCCCCCTCTGACAAGAAGACCCCGTGACCCCTTTCTCTCCACAGTGGACCACATCCGCGTGCTCCTTAGAAACAGCGATGGGAAACTAGATGTGTGTGATGTTACAGTTTGATGTGCTTGATGTTTCAATACACAAATATGTCATTCCTCACATGTGGCAGGCACAGGGGGAGGGGTGGGTTTCCATCCAAAGGGTCCATTCCCTCTCAAGACGCAGTGCTCAGGGCCATCACTTAGAGATCTGTCGAATTTTAGGATGACTTTTTCCTCCATTGACTTCAGTTTGATTTCCGTTGCAACAGGGACTATGGACATGTTCCACAAATGTCCTTAATCATTTTCCTTAAATGTGGGGTTCCTCTCAACATTTTCCTTAAATGTGGGGTTCCTCGTAACACCCGAGAGTCAGTGTCCTCTCAGATTGATGCAGGATGTGGAAGACTAATGCTGAGGAGTTCAAATGCCTTGAAGATGAAATATTTTACCAGATCACACAGAGATGGTAAAACGCAGAGAAAATAGGGGAAGTCAGATAAAAGCTAACTACGTAATGAAAATATCACCATGCCTTGCTTGCCTGCTCCATTACCTGAAGCAAACACCTGCCCTCAGCAGAACTCTCTTGCCTTTATTGTTTCGCAGTAAATCTGGGGGTTTGAGTCACCTCAGTGCCTGAAAAGGGACCTGGACCTGTTGCCAGGATGAGTGCCAAAGCTAAAGGAACCTGAAGCTCTGGGAGAGTGTTGGCCCACAGCCCTGCCACTACTCCCTAAGGTAAGGGTAAAAATGAGAGCAGCCATACTGTAAGAAGTACTGTAATCCCAAACAACGTGTTCAGTCATCCAAGTTTTGTAATCCTCTTTCTAGTTTTCCTCACAATCCAAAAGGTTATTATATTTGTAATTCCATTGAGACGTTATTTGAATCCCAGCAAGTTAATTCCAATCTACCACCACCAATGCAACCCATGGCGAGAGTAAAGACACCGAGACATATTCTAAGTGAAGGGCGGCCAAGGGGCCCTAAGTCCAATCCCTGTGAGGACACGTGGACAAAGGCCCTGATTCTAGGCCTCTCCCAGCATTTATTATCTTGTGAGGAAGGGGGTGGCTCAGGGGTGAGTGACAGTGAGGATGGCGGGAATTAGGTGAGTAACTTGAGCTGGCTGGCCACGTGAGAGAAAGAGATATGCAGAAGGATCAATTCACATAATCTAATTAAGGTAGCAACTGAATTATTTTGGGAGGCTGTCACTTTGGTTTCTGATATGCAAACTCTTGTGCCCTGGGGAGTCACAGCCTCTTTACCTTGAGGCTCCTACCCAGTAGACATTCCCGGAGCTATTGGCTCTAACATCCCGCTGTGCTCATATCCTGTACGTAGAGAACACTATGGGAGGAAACAGGACTGTCTTTTGGCCTTAGAGATTGCATACCAGCCCCTCGGCTAGCCTTATTTGCAATGCTTAGAGCCAATTGAAGAGAGAAGGAAACACCATAGCCAACTTTTTACATATCAGTATAAGGAAATGAGTCTCCAAATAATCAAAGTCACAGTAATGGTTTTGCATTCAAGGGGAGTCACTGGAGTTGTCTCCCACAAGAATGGCTCTGGCCCCACCCCAGACACCAGCAGAGTAGCCCTCTTGTAGGAGACCCCGCCCGCAGTGAGCAACACACACAGTTTCTCTGGCTCCCTCAGCTCCAGGATGGCCAGAAAGGCCCAGCTCCGGTTCTCATGACAGGCAGTTATTTATTTATCTATTTTAGTTAAGTTTATTGGCACCTTTTAAATATACACAAGGATCATTTGGATCATGAGGACTTTGTAACTGTACACAATTTATCTCAGTCCCTCTTATTTCCTGTCCTCTTATTTTCACTTTAATTCCTTGTCCCTTCCTTATCTATAAAAGCTTTGTATCTGTTTTTCTTTTTCCCTATTACCTCCTTCCTTCATTTCTCCCTCTCCCCTCCTCATTCTCCCTCCCAATTGAGCATTTTTTCCTAATATCTAATATACATTCTGATTCTTATTTACACTTTCAGTTACACCACAGAAACAATGCAATATTTACATGTCCGTTTATGTTATTTCACTTAAGCGTGGGGTCTCAGGGTCCATCCATTTACCTATTAATGTCTCAAGTTTATCTTTCTTTATGGCTGAGTAGTATGCTATTACATGATAGGCTTTTACACAATGCACTGTGGCACTCTCCCCAGCCTGGGACCATGTTCCTGCCTCTAGCCAACCCTCATGGTCACATGTAGGGGTTGGGTGGGGAGCAAGAGAGCCCTTTGTGCAGTTTTTTTCGATTGATTGCAGCAGGTTATCTGGTTGCAGAGTAGCTATCTACAGGTTGTGGATATTCTTTTGTTTCATCTTGCCTAGGAAAATGCTAACAGGGACTGCCAGGATGCTTTGAAATCTGTTCACGCCCAAGCTCAGGCTGTGGGGAATCTCATAAAGGCATGTCAACTGGTGAGCACAGAGACACTTAACGCTGGGGTTTTGGCTGCCGCCATTTGGCCTCCTCTTAATAAAGGGAAGAATGCTACTTTCGTTCATTGTGGAGAACCTGGGCACCTTAAAAATGATTGCAGAAAGAAGAGGGGAAATCTTTGCCTGCGGGCCAATGAACACTTTTCAGGCCCCAGGCCTTTGCCTTCACGGTATAAAGGGGCTAATCGATGCCGTTCTCAACATTACAAGGACAACAACACTTTCCCTTTGGAAATTCCCAATAGGCCCTTTCCTGGGCCCCACAAATGATGGTGGTAATGGCCTTTGAGTAGTTGGAAAATCAACTGTCCTTTCTCTATGTGCCAATGCTTGGTGGAGAACCAGGTCGAACTTGCTCACTAGAATAGAGGTTAAGATGTTAGAGGGAGAGGTTCATCAGAAGATCCCCATGGAAGACTTCAGACCCTTTCCACCTGGGACTGTGGGGCTCATTTTGGGAAAATGTGGACTAATTGCTCCAAGGGAAATGGCAATTCTGTGTGTTGTAGATGCAGATTATCAAGGGGGAAATTATGATATTAATATGGGAAAAGGGAATCCAAATTTTTACCCTGGAAAGGAAAACTGCTCAACTCTTTCTCTTGCCATATTCGACTCTTTGATCTAAAGAAAAGATGAGAAGAGATCAGGGATTTGGTAGCACTAGAGGCTGGAGGTATATTGGGCCCAGCCCATCACAGCCTCTTGACCTACTCTGACTGTTCAGATAAAAAATAAAATATTACTAGGACTCTTGGACACTGGTGCAGATGTTACTATTATTGCAAAAAAAAATGTTAATAATAATGACCCCAAACTTCACCTTGCCAAAGAACATCCTCTGGGCAAGTAGGTATTAGGATCCAATCTTTTATGCTATTCTTTTTGTGACTGCTATTCTTTTGCAAGGGAAAGATAACACTCACCCAACTATATATTGCTGATATATCTATACATCTTCAGGGCAAAGACCTACTACAGCAGAGGGGCTTTTCATTAGGTAATTCACCTTTATTATTATGCTGTTACTCCTCTTGCCCTCACCTGGTTCATGGAGAAGCCGGTTTTTGTTTTTGAATCTTCTAAAGACATAGAACCGTTCTCTTTTCTTATTCTTAAACATGCTTCCCCCTAAGGTGCTCTACTAGTTTTGCTTCTCCAATGAGCACTAAAACCCTTAATGACATCTTAAGTAGAACTATAGTTTTCCAGTTGTTTTTATATATTAAACCTCAGGCCACTTTAAGATACCAATTCCAAACTTGATTCTATTCTCACCTCTTCTTTGTGCTCTACCCTACTCCAAGTCCATTCATCCTTTCTGAGATTGTCCATTCTGAATCCATCCCACAAGCCTCACTGTGTTTACTCATGGCGCTGGCTTCACTAAGAAGACAGGTGTGGTTGCAGTCTTCTTTTTTTTTTTTTTTTGTGGTACCGGGGATCAAACTCACCACCTTGTGCTTGCCAGGTGGGCACTTATGCCACTAAGCTAAATCCCTGGCCCCTGGTTTCAGTCTTCTAATCTTAACTGGAGTTGATTCTCTTTCAAGCAGAAAGCAAGTTTGGGCACTATCATATGTGCTTTACAAACCTTTCCTCAGGAACCTTTAAATCTAGTTTCTGATCTTCAGTATGTTGTGTATCCTGTACAAAATATTGAGACTGTCCATGTCAAAACCCTCTATTGCATTAGAGCTGTTCTTTTTTTTTTTGAAAGTAGTAAAATACAATAGAACAAGACAGAACAAAGCCAATTGAGACAATGCAGTGAAATTGGCACAGAACTTCACAGCAGGATACTGGGATACAGTAGTGTACATAGTATATCTCGTTATCTTCACAATAGTTGTCCTTTCAATCAGGTATAGCAAAATCAAACCAAAAACAGAACATTATAGAACCAAATGAAAGAGAATACTGAATAGAGCAAAACAATTAATCGGAACAAAGCAAAACAGTGAAAATGGCCTTTGCCTTCAAACAGAAGATAGAAGGAAATCTCCCATATTTGCTGTGTTGCGTACGGTCATCCTTCCAAGAGATGTTCAGACTTCTGGCCCCAAGTTGTTAACCAGGGGATGAGAGCTGTTCTTACTTTTTAAAAAATTGGTACATTTTAGATATACATGATGATAATATTCGTCATAGGGAATTTGTACCTGTACATGATTGCTATGGTTGATACATTGTGTCAGCCCGAGAAGTTTGGAAGTTTACCTGACAGATTCAGCAGGGAGCCAGGGTTTGTACTTTGTAAATATCCTCATCCTGTGCAAAGGAGGGCAGGGAGATTTTGTGAGTGCCACACCCACCCTGGAGGGAGAAGTAGGGGTGGCCTGCGTACAGTATAAGGGAGAAGAGACCTGTTTCTTCATTTTTTCTCTGGCTGCTGCCTTGAAGTGTTGTCCCTGTGCCACACCACCCTGCCTTGGAGCCAGATGATCATGGACTGAAACCTCCACAAACTGTAAAAAATAAACGGTTCCCTCCTTTATATTGGGCACCAGGTATTTTGTCTCAACAATGAGAAAAATTAACCCAGACAATGATACACTTTGCGTCTTCTTTTCTCATTCTCCTCTTCCTTCAACCCATCTTTCCTCATTTACAAAAGTTTTGTTTTTATTTTTTCCCTTCTATTCTCTTTTATCTTGTCCCTTCTTTCCTTTCCCCTGCCCCTCCCCTTGTATCCCTTCCCATTTTATTTTCTTCCCATTTAGCAATGTCTAGTACACATTTTGGTCTTCACTTACATTTTTGCTTTCTACACTAGAGAAACAACACTGTATTTAAACATGTGTACCCAGTTAATTTCATTTAAGAATATGGACTCAAGGTCTATCCATTTGCCTAGAAACGTCTCAAGCTTATCTTTCTTTATGGCAGAGTAGTACTCCATTGTATACAAAATAAAAATACACACCTTTATCCATTCATTAGTTTATGGGCATTTGGGCTATTTCCAAGATTTAGCTATTACAAACTATGTAACTATAAATATGGATGTGATTACATTGCTTTGGTAAATCTTTTAAGTCTTTCAGGAAGATACTGAGAAAGGGAATAGCTGAGTTGAATGGAACCTCCAGTCTTAGTTTTTTAAGGTATAGCCTCACTGTTTTTCACAGTGGTTGCACCAGTCTATACTCATATCAAGGAGTGGAGAAGGATTTCTTTTTCCCTACAACTCCATTAGTATTTATCATTGGTAGATTTCTTTGTAATTACCATTTTTTATGGAATGAGATGGAATCTCAGTGTTGTTTTAATTTACATCTCTCAAATTAGCAATGATATTGAACATTCTTTTCTTATAATTATTTTGCATTGCTACTTCTTCATCTGAGAATTTATTCCATTTATTTCAGATGTCTTTTTTTTGGATTGGGTCTTTATCTCTTTTTGGCCTTTTGGCTAAGATCAAGTGGATTGGATCTTTAAATTTAGAGGGTCGGATTATTTTTTAGTTATTTTTATATTCTTTATATTAGTCTTTTGTTTGAGGAACAGCTAGCAAAAATTCTGTGAGCTATGCTGTTGGAATTTTGATCAGGATTTTATTACATCTGTATAAAAATTTTGGAACTATGGTCATATAGCTATATTGGCTCTTCCTAGCAAAAAACAAGGGCTACCTTTCTATTTTCCGACATCCTCTTCAATCTTTTTGCGAATACTGGTAGTTTTCAATGTAGAGGTTTTTTCTTTCTTCATTAGATTGATTCCTAGGTATTTAATTTTTTGAATGCTATTGGGAAAGCTATTGTTTCCCTGATTTCTCTCAGTGAGTTTGTTATTTGTGTACAGGAATGCTATTGAATTTTGAGTGCTGACTTTGTATAGAGTTATGCTACTGAATTTGGTTATTAAATCTAGAAGTCTTCTGGTGGAGTTTTTGTGGTCTTCTATGTAGAGTATCATGTCATCCTAAATAATGACAATTCCTGGGCCGGGGATTTAGCTCAGTGGCTTAAGCGCCTGCCTGGCAAGCACGAGGTCGTGAGTTCGATCCCCAGTACCAAAAAAAAAAAAAAAAAAAAAAAAAAAAAAAAATAATGACAATTCCTTCCCTTCCCTTATTCCTTTTATTTCTTTCTCTTGTGTAATTGTTCTTACTAAAGTTTTCAGAGTTACATTAAATAAGAGTGATAATAGTGGACATCCTTGTCTTGTCCCTAATATTAGAATGAAAACTTTCAGTTTTTGTCCATTTAGTATGAAGTTGGTTTGTCATAGATGGCTTTTATCGGCTTGAGATAAAGACCATCTATTCCAATTTTCTGTGGTTTTTTTTTTCATAACACAAATGTATTTGGACTTTGTCACTCACTTTCTGCATCTGTTGAGAACATCATGTGGTTTTTGTTCTTGACTGTTAATATGATATATTACATTTATCAATTGACATATGATGACCCATTCCTGCATCCTTGGGACGAATCTTTCTTGATCATGGTGTATTAATGTTTTTGATGATTTTGCTGCATTATGTTTGTAAGTATGTCATTGAGAGTTTTGGGGAAGATTGGCCTGTAGTTCTCTTTTTGAGTTGCATTTCTCTCTGGTTTTGGCAACAAGGTAATGCTTGCTTCCCAGAACAAATTTGAAAGTATTGCGTCCCTTTCAATTTAATTAAAGATTTTGAGAGCTAGCAGCATTAAATCTTCTCTAAATGTCTTGTAGAATTCAATAGTGAATCTATTGGGACATTGGCTTTTCTTTGTTGGTAGGTTTTAATTATATTATCAATTTCATTCACTGATATTGTTTATTATTTAGAATCTTTTTGCATTCTTGGTTCAGCTTTGATAATTCAAATGTATTTAGGAAACTGCATTTTCTATCTAATTAGAATACAGGTTTTCATAGTAAGTATTGATGATATTCTGGATTTCTGTAGAATGCATTGTGATTTCACCCTTTTCATTCCTAATTACATGGATTTGAGTCTTTTTTCTCCTTTTTTTAAGTAAGGTTGACTAAGGATTTAGTGATTTTATTTAATCTTTCAAAGAACCAATTCTTCAGTTCATTGATTTTTGTACTGATTTGTTAGTCTCAATTTCATTAATTTCTGCTCTGGTCTTTATAATTTTCTCCATTGGACAAGCTTTGGGCCTGGCCTGCTCTTCTTTTCTTTTCTTTCCTTTCCTTTTTTTTTTTTTTTTGGAAGATTGAGGCTTAGTGTTAGGTTAATTGCGGTCACTCTGTTTTACTGATATGGGAATTCACTGCTATAAATTTCTCTCTTAGGACTGCTTTCACTGCATCCCATAAGCTCTAATATGTTGTTTTGGAACTATCATTTAATTGTAGAAATTAATTTCTTCTTTGATTTCATCTGTAACATCTGTTGTTCAGAAGGATGTTACGTACTTTGCATGTGTTTAGGAAGTTCTTGTGTTTTTTTTGCAGTTGATTTACAATTTCATTGCACTATGATCCAGTAATATGAATGGGATAATTTCAATTCCTTTGCATTTACTTAAGCATGTTCTATGAGCTAGTATGTGGTTTATTTTGGAGAATGTCCTGTGTGAAGCTGAGACTAGTGTGTATTCTGATATTGTATGAAACACTCTACAGAGGTCTATTGAGCTCATTTGTTCAAAAGTTTGGTTCAGTTCTGATATTTCCTTGTGGATTCTTTGTCTAGTTGATTTGTCTATTTGTGACAATGAGATATTAAGGTCCCCATTATAATTGTATTAGTGTTTATTTGATCTTGCATGGCCAGTAATACTTGTTTTATATAGTTGGGTATGCTACTATTTGGTGATCATATATTTATGATTTTTATTTCTTTCTCTTGAATGTTTCCCTTTACAAGGGTGTAGTGATCTTTATCTTGCCTACAAGTAGAATATTTACACCTGCTTTTTTCTAGGTTCCTGTTGCATGAAATATTATTTTCCATCCTTTGAATTTCAGTCTATGATTTATTTTTCAGTTAAATATATTTCTTGTATGCAGTATATTGTTGGGTCTTGCTTCTTGATCCATTTTGTTAGTCTGTTTCTTTTGATTGGCAAATTGAGACCATTTATATTGATGGTCATAACTAACATGTATTGAATTATCCTTGTCATGTTATTTTCCTATTGTTGGTGGCCCACACCCTCTGCCATGTTTAATTACTTTCCTTGCCTCATAGATTCATTCTGTTGAGCTTCATGGATAGCACTCTTCATTATTTGTTTTTAGAATGTCCTGCAGAACATTTTTGTCGTGCTAGTTTGGTGGACGTGAATTTCTTCAGGTGTTCCTTTTCATGGAAGGGTCATTTCTCCATCAATTTTGAAAGATAGTTTTGTGGAGGACAGCAGCCTGGAGTGGAGATTGTTTCCTTTTAAGGCTTGAAATACTCACACCAAGCTCTCTTTGACTTGAGAGTTTGTTTTGAAAAGTGTGCTGTAATACTGATGGGTTTTCCTTCATTTATTTCTTTTGTCTAACAGCTTTTAACATTTTGTTTGTGTGCTGGATTTTGGAATATGACTATTATATGTCTTGCTGTAGATGTTTTTGATCATGGGTAACTGGAGCTCTATATTCCTTACTTATCTGAATGACAAATTCTTTTTCCTGCCAGAGCAGTTTTCTGCTATTGCATCTGAGAACAAGTTCTTTTTTTTTTTTAAATTGTTTGTACTATCTTTTGCTTTTTCAATGATTCCAGTCAATTTTATATTATTTTTCTTTGCATCATCGAGCAGCTGCTGGATTGACTTCTCACTGACCCTTGCTGTTCTTAAGAAATGTTTCTTTATGTGATCACTAATGACAATCATGTCTTCTGTATCTGATATTCTGTCATCACATTGGCTCATTCTCCTTTAAATGGAATGTTTAATCTCCCAGACATCTGTCTGAATCTGTTTTATGGGTTCCATTTCTTTCCTATATTGGACAGTATGGTTTCCATTGTTTCCCTAAGGTCTTCTAGTTTTTTAAAAAATCCGTATCTGCTCTAGAGTCATTAATCATGTACTTCATCATGGTCATGTCTGTAGTTATCTGAGACATTATTTCTGATTTGATTTTTTCCTAGAGTCTCATTTATCTGCTTTGTTATTTCTGCCTTTACCACTTCAGAGTGCCCAGGTGGGTGGCTTTTGAATTGCTCCATCTCAATGCCTCCTGGGTTTGCCTTCAGTGAGCTGGAAGTCTGGGGTTTTATCTTGCTTAAGTGTCTCCTCTTCTATTTTTTTAAGTTTAATTTTTGGGTTGGTGCTTATAAATTGCTTATGGCCAATAAATTTATTGCTAGTATTTAGAACTCTTAGGAAAAGGCTATTCCTCAGAGGTGTTTTCCAGGTGTATCTAGCTTTTGAGTTTTGAGTCTGTTGCAAGAATTATCTCTTCAAGTTACTGGGATAATTTGCTGCATATATGGCCTAGCCCCTGGTTCTTTGGCACTGACCTATAGTATTTTTTATGAGCCTTAAGCAATCTCAGTTTTGGCATACCAGAAAGAACCACTGATTAGAACAATTATGTCACCTTGGCTAAAATAATAAAATCAGCAATAGCAATAGCATCAAACACAGCCTAGAAAATGACAAACTGTGGTAACTATTAATTTGTCAACTTTAACCATATGAAATAGACTTGTGGTTATATAAAAAAATCTAAAACAAGCAGAAAATTATATGCAGCAAATTTACCCTCAGTACGGTGGTTTTACCCTCAGGGTAGAAAATTTAAAAGGAAGTAGGAAGAAAAATAGAGAAATAAAAGAAGAGGAAGATATTAGAAGCAAGGCTGGAGGTCAAAGGATGATTACACAACTTTATGAAATTAGTGAAGAAGACAAGAGGGAAAGAGAAGAAAAAGTAAAAATAACAACAGAACAGAGCAACAGGGAGAAAACTAGAAATAATATTCACATTCATATAAAAATAAGAACAATCAAGAAAAAACAAATCCAAACAAAAATAAAAATAAGGAAAAAAAAATATCCATTTCAGAGCTTATCTCTGTTTTTACTAGTAGACAGCAAAGGCAGAGAGAGCCCAGATCCATGTTGACCAGCAAGCCAAGTACAGATTTATGGCAGGGTAGTGTATAATCTCAGCAAGCTGCACCTTTAGTTCTGCTGAAGCTTAGGCTAGTTTCTGACTGTGGGACTGGAACCTATTTGTTCAGCCAGTAACACTTCATGTGCCGGCTGGGGATTTAGCTCAGTGGCTTAAGTGCCTGCCTGGCAAGTGAGAGGTCATGAGTTCGATCCCCGGTACAAAAAAAAAAAAAAAAAAAAAAAAAAAAAATCTCTGCAACACTTCATGTGCCTCCTGGGACTTGAGTTCAGTTCCTTGACCAGTTGTTGACTTGAATTTGACTCCTCCACCTCATCCTGACACTGGGAGCCACTAGGTGGCGCCATCCCTCAGCTGCTCTGAGTTCTGACCTCAGTCCGTCTCTGTTCAAAATGGTTGTCAGCAAATTGCCCTCTTCTGGGGGATGTTTGAATCCTAATAAATCACCAACCACTGTAGTCTTCTGGGTCCATTATTCTGTGCCTTTCTCCATGGAAGCTTCTGGGGTCACCAGTAGTCATTGTGTCTGCAGGCTTGAGCTGCCCCTCCCACACAGTGAGTTAGGGATCAGAGAGAAAGCAACACTTGCTACCTCCTTCTGCCTTGAGGTTGGTCTCTTTACTCTCCCTTAGTCTTCAATTCTTGCTTTAGATCCTTTCTAGGCCCTATGGATCCACTTCTCTCCTTTTACTCTTCCTCATTTTGCTATATTATAGCATCTGGACACCAAATCTTAGTGGCAGAAGGGTCAAGGAGTCCCTCTGGGTCTTCTCTTAGAATGGCACTAGTGTGATTCAGTTCTCTGATCTCATCATTTGCTAAAGTCCCCACCTGCTAGTATTGTCACCTTGAAGGTTAGGATTGCAACAGATGAGGTTTTGAGGGGACACAGACATTCAGACCACAGCAGAGGATGGCTTCCATTTATCCGTGAAATCAGCCCATGGGCCTCTCCTTCTGGCCATGCACACCACAGTCTGTGTGTGCACTGACCAACAGGTTTAACTGGCACATTTATGCCCAGTTCTATTGCACATGCATGCTCTTCATCAGTACAGGAACAAAAACTAGAGACCAGTTGCGTAACAAGCATTAGTTTTATAGCTGAGTGAGTTATGAATAATAGTGCTTTCAGCATTTCATTACCAATCTGCCCCCAGGAGTAGGATTAAGCTGATAAAATGTTTATGCACTAGTAAATTTTTTCTGCTAATTTACAAGGATATAGTAAAACCCATGAACTTGATGCCCTGCAGGAAACAGAACAAGAACTAGGAATGTAGAGTAATTTGATATTAGAAGGCCTCTGCAAGCCCTACAGGAAATGATTCCCAGAAAACAGATGAATCATAGCAATATAAACAGAAATAATAATGCTGAGTTAACTCATTATAGCCTGAGAAAAAAAACTTTCCAGAAGGAAACTGTAGAAATGTCCTGCTTTTAATTATTCCTGTCTTAAAGAATACAATTAATTCAAGTATATAGAAAATAAAAGTCAAATAAAATAATCATTGAAATGCAATAATCCTAACTTTTAGGATTTTTTAAAAACACAGTATACATAGTCACATTGTGCCCCCTTGTGGCAGAAATCTTACTACAATTAGAAGATGGGCCCTGATGTACTTTACACAGTAATTAATCAGATTCATTTTGAGGAAGTATATTTAAATGGAAGATGGTTTGAAGAAGGTTGTTGGCCAAGAGAAGAATGCACAGATGGCTGAGGACAACCTTACAGCAAACAGCAGTCAAAATGAATCCTGATGTTTGAACACATGCAAAGAAACACCCGTCACAGAAAGCTGTTTTACTTATCTGTTTAATGGTACCCTGACTTACTCATTCTCAATATTTTATAAGTAGTTACCATTATTGCTATCATTTAGTGAGGCAGGCAGTTTATACACATTAGTTCATTTAATCTCAAAATTATGAAATTTTATAAGAAAATCGATGCTAGGAGGTAAACTGAATAGAAAATCTGGGGCACGAATGAAACTTCACCTGATCCCATGAACCTGCACACTTTCCTGTGCCAGCTCACTCCAGCTAAATATTTTTTGAGTACCAAGCACCTGTGAGACACTACTTCTGGGTCCAATGGATTCACAGAATAAGATGCACCTTATCCTCCAGGAACTTATGGCAAGGAGGGAAATAAAACATACATGGGGAAAAAACTATGAGGCAGGGCAGTACGCAAGAAGCATTAAAGTGGAGCTATCTTATATAGACAAAGAACCAAGGATTGGTATTTTCACATACATTTTTTCTATGCTGTCATCCAAGGCTCCGCTGGAAGCAGCTATTGGTGAAAGACTTCACACTTGCTCTCTGCAATAGTGAGAAGCTATTTACATGCAGCTGCCCCTTGATATTCATGGGAGATTTATTACAGGACTCTGGCAGACAGCAAAACTCGGATGTTTACATAGAATCCACATGTGTCCTCCCATATACTTTAAATCATGTCTAGGTTACTTAGAATGCCTACTACAATGTACATGCAAGGCAAGTAGGCATTCTACTGTATTTTAGAAAGTAGTCACCAGAACAAAGTCTGCATATTCAGTACAGAGGAAAGTTTTTTGCAGGATTTTGATCTGTAGTTGGTTGACTCTATAGATGCAGAACTGCAGATGTGATGGGCCAACTATACTTTTTTCAATGATTCTATTACTGTCTTTGGAATTGAGTGTGGGGGTAGTAACTGGCATGCTTGCAGCCAGCAGAATGTGGTAAGGTGAATAGGACATATGTGATTAGGAGTGGTTACATGCTTTTATTACATAAGATGTTAGCATCTGTCACTAGCGTCTTTCTCTGTCACTTTCAGGAAGTGTGGGCTTGTTTGTGGAATTCCATGTGACTAGGAACTGTGGGTGGCTTTGAGGAGCTGAGATCAATAGTGTGAAGTCTTTGGCCAACTGCTGCCTCTAGCAGAGCCTTGGATGAAGTCATAGCCTGGCCAAAACCCTGACCGTAGCCTATGAGACCATATGCAGAGGAACCACTAACCCATGCCCAGTTCCCAACCTAGGGAAATTATGAGATAATAAATGTGTCCTGTATTGTGCCACTACGTTGGTAGTGGTAGTGTTGCTCAGCAGTAAATAACTAGAAAATTTTCTTTTAAAGTTTTACCATTTAACTCTTGCATTTAAATCTTTAATCCAATTTAAGTCAGTTTTTATAGGTGGTATAAGATAAAAGCTGGGATTTATTCTTTCTTTGGTGTGTGGCTATCCAATTGTTCCAGTGCCTGTTGCTGAAAATATTAGTCTTTGCTCATTGAAGTGTTTTGGAATCTTTGTTAAAAGACAGCTGGCTCTGTGTGTGTGTGTAGTCACGGACTTTCTCTTTAATTGGTCTTTGTGCCAATGTGCACTGTTTTAGTTATTATAGCTTTATAATTTGTTCTTGGAATCACATACGGAATCAGATACTATACATCTTTCTATTTTGCCCTTTCCCCCAAAAATTTCTGGCAATTGCATGTGGTTTGCATTTCCAAGTAAGTTTTAGACTGCATATTCATCACCATGCAAGAGCCATAGTCTTGCTTGGGGTGGTCTGGAGGTTTGAGATTGTATTTTACTCTTTCATTTTTTCATTTTCCTGTATTCACTTAGGTAAGCCGAATGCAAGGTCTCAGTTGTTTCTTGGGTTAACAATATCTATCTTTATTGCAGAGAGTTTCCCCAGTTGAGTGGAGGTCCTTTGACAAACTTTACCAGATGGCTTCAACCACTTGGGGTCACTGGGTGGGCCCTAAGCCTTGGGGCAAAGTGCCAATACTTCCCCATGGGTTGGAGAGTGAGGCTCACAATTTCAGCTGAGCAGGCAGAACACAAGCAGCTGTGGGACACTGGGCAGGGCCCAGAGGGACGTCCTGGGCATCCTCTGGTGACGTGGGAGGCTCAGCAGGGCCTTAATAGTGTCAGAGTAAAGAGCCAAAGCTTCTCTGTGGGCTGGAGATTGCTGTGCACAGTTTTGGCTCACCAGGTGGAATGCAGGCAGCTCCCCAATTGCCTTTTATTTTTTTTAAAATAATTTTATTTAGAGAGAAACAAAACAAAACAAAACAAAACAGAATAAAGGGTAGTGACAATACAGTATTCCAAGGAAAAAAGGAAAAAAAAACAACACCAAAAAAACCCCTAAGAAATTATTACTTGACAAATTACATACTGACTTCTTGGAAATAGTTGTTCAAATTACAAAGTTAAAACATATAAAGTAGTCTTTCAAACAGTGAGACTGTTAACAGCTCTGCTCCACGATCTGACGAAAACAGCAATATGGTAATCCATCTTACCCACTCAAATATACATGTAATTATATCAAAAGGGTAAAATTAAATGCAACAAAACAGAGCAAAGTGGATCACAAGAAAGCAATGTAAGAGACAAAAATTTCAAAACTAGACAATCGGAGATATTCACTATCATATTGAATCTTTTCTTCCAAATAGTTGTTCATATTGTCACATATAGGGAATTCACATAAAACAACCTAGTATGGAATTGACCTGAGCAGGACGAGGAGGGCATTTCAGGTCTTCCAGACCAGACATTAGGGAAGCCTAGAATGGCTGTCATAGTGTCTCTCATTCTCCTCAAAACAGCTGTCCATACCTTAATGTGTGTTGAACTTAAACAAGGCAAAGCAAGCTAAGATCACTTTGAACAAAAAGTGATAGTTTTGCTGGACTTCACATCATGACATTATGGAGTCAGAACTGGGTATTGTAGTGTCTCTTTTTCTTCAAAGTAGTTGTTCATTTCAACATGTGTTATATAGTTGGTTCTCGT
>PVJX010019301.1:0-15552 GCA_004027295.1 Dolichotis patagonum | reverse complement strand
TAAGTATATAACAACATTAATAAAAACAGAGCATTAGAGACATTATAAGACTTCAAAAGCAAGTAATAATCAAACCACAGTGTATCTTAGTGAATCTTGTCATCTTCATTGTAGTTGCCTATAGTCTTAAACTTGATGCTATCCATCACAACAGATTTAAATAAAATCAGTCAATACAAAGTAGCAATCTAACAAACCAGATTCAAATAAGATCAGTCATAATAAGACAGTATAAGTTATAAAGGGCTTCAGATTAAGTTGATAGGAAAATTAGGGATGATTACCATAATATGTCCTCTTATTTTTGGAATAGCTGACCATGTCCTCAAGTCTAGTGTAAGTAGACAAACTGGAACAGCACGTAATCCATCCAAGCAGAGTGGTGAGAATAATGTAAATTTTAAATCTTGTTACCCCATTAACAATATCCTCTGCCTCCTTTTTTTAGACAATTCCTCCCCTTTCACTCCCATGGGGTGCACTGCTTGTTTTTGGTCCCACTGCCTCCCTATATAGAGCAGCTCAATGGACCCTATCTCCTGATCTACTCTGCATGTGTTTCTCTCTGTTAGTATTTCGAGGCCCTCTATACTAGAGATTATAACCAATCTTCTCTGCCTCATTTCTGCTATTCTATTTTTCTGCCATTGATAGTCTATTTTTCTCTTCCACTTCACTGTTTGCCTTGTTCACTGAGGCCTCTCTGCCACTGTTGCTGAAATGCTCGTATTCTTGTTTTCTCTCCCTAGAATGTCCTTCAGTATTTTTTGTAGGGTTGGACTGGTGGTCACAAATTCTCCTAGTTCCTCTTTGTCATGGAAGCATCTTGTTTCTCCATTAATTTCTAGAGAGAGTTTTGCAGGATACATCAATCTGGGCTAGAGATTGTTCTCCTTCAGCACTTGAATTACTTTACTCCAAGCTCTTCTTGACCTGATGGTCTGTGTCAAGAAGTCTGCTGTGATTTTGATGGGTTTTCCTTTATAGGTGATCTGTTTCTTTTCTCTGATGGCTTTTAATATTCTGTTCTTATATTGAATTTCTGGGATCTTGATTATTATGTATCTGTGTGTAGCTCTGTTTGGGTTGTAGGTGGCTGGAGTTCTGTATGCTTCATACCTCTGCATATCATTTCTTTTTTCTATGCTTGGGAAATTTTCTTTAATAATTTCTGTGAATAGCCATTGTAATACCTCTGATTTGATTCCTGCTTCTTCATTCACATACTTTATTCTTAAGTTATAGATCCTCTTGTCATCTTCCAGTCTTTGTATCTTTACTGCCTGCTCCCTTGTTATTTTTAAGAGATCTTCCCTATCATGACCCCACATTGCAAGCCTGTGTTCAATTTTTGATAGTCTATCTTTGGTTTCTTTCAAGCAGTTTTGCCCTTTCTATGGAGTCTTTAGTTTCCTGATAATCTCTTTGAATCTGTTTCATGAATTCTAGGTTTTTCCTGAATTCATTACATTTTTCTCTCCATTTGTGTTCCTCCATTCTTCTGTCTGTGTCTTCCTGAGAGGTGCCCAGCCCTTCTTTTATTAATCTACTTATCTCTTGTTTAATTTGAAGTAATATTTCAGTTTTGGTCCCGCTTACGAGGTCCTGAAGATATCTCTTTATGTCCACTAATGCTGTGCTTGATGTTGCATTTTTGCTGCCCTCAATCTCTTTTGTATTTACCTCTCCTGGATCAATGTTCTCAGGGTTGGGGGCTGGGAGTGTTTTCTTATTTCTCCTTTTCGTCATATTTTTGGTTCCTTCCATACAAGTGTACAGTGTAATGCCCAGACCCTTTTCTTGTTGGTTAAGTCTCTTCTAGAGGGCTCAGGCTAGGAGCTTTAGCCCTCTTCAATAGGTTATCAGATATTAGAGTTCACCCTTGGGCAGTGTGTGCTAGCTCCTCCGTTCTGGGCCAGTTAACCTTTGCAGGCCTTCACTGCGTCAGTGTGCACTGATCTCAGGGAAGTAACTGGGTCCCCGCCAGGGGCGCGGCCTAGTCCAAGCAGATTCCACCAATCTGCTCGGCGAGGGGAGCAACCAGCTGAAGCCACTTCCTTATGGAGTTAGGGCTGTCCTGCCCAAATCCAACATGTTGTCCAGTTGGTTTCCCCTTTCCCGTGGGAGGGTCTTATTCCCATCACTCACCGCATCCCCGAGAACTGCTGGGCTCCCTGACCTCTGACTTCAGCGCGGCTGCAGTGGGAATTCACGGTACCTCTGGGTGGGTTGTGTGCAGAGCTGGTCCTGGCGAGCTGCACGCAGGGCTGTTCAGCTCCGCGCTCCAGCGGCTCAAGCCAGTCGCTTCGGTATGGATCACTTGTTCAGGTTGGGCAGGAATTCAGGCAGTTCGAGGAGGGTGCCATGCTCGCTGATCTTATCTTCACTAATAGTAGCCCTAGGACCTCATATTCGAGCGGGTTTTTTTTGCACTTTAGTTTCTTCATGGGTTGTGAGAGTCCATCTCTCTCTGTTTGGGTCTCTCCAGGGTGTTTTATTCTGGAATTTGAGCTGTTTCTCTCAGAGAGGGTCTCTCTCCTGCTGCCTACAAGTCCGCCATCTTGTCTTCTCCCCCTAATTGCCTTTTAAAATAGCAATATTGTCCAGGTTTTCTCATCTCCCATATAAATTTACTCCATTTATCTCTATTATGGAGCATTTCACTGTAGGAATATGCCATCTTTTATAAATTAATTAACAGGTTGCTTCAAGTTTCCTCTATTACAGACAATATAAGCTGTAGACTATGTCCTCTTGTGAGAGTTTCTCTAAGTCAGCACTTCTTTCATGTGCTAATGATTGGGTTGAGAAAAGACTTGTGGTCAGGGTGCAAGAACACAGTAGGCAGACAGATTGGGAGGTCATGACAGTAACCCAGACAAGAGATAAACTGTTTTACAGGGCCAAGGATGTGGTGACAATTGGTTTGAAAGGGATAAATTTTGGAGATACAAGCAACATGATTTGTTGATGCTTAGACATAGAAAAAAAATCAAAGAGTATTCCAAAATTTGGGGCTGAAGCAACCAAGGCAACTAGAGGAGCACCAAGATGACAGAGTGGTAAGCAGCAGAGAAAAATCCTCTCTGAGAGTTGCCATCTGGACTCTGGAATACAGCAATGAGAGGAAGGTAAGAAGGAGGGAAGTGGGTCTCCTGGATCCAGGAAGGATCTGAAGAGTGAAATGAAACCCATGGAAAGAATAAAATGAGAAACAATGAAGAAGATGGAGTTAGCTGAAGATACCTTCACCCTGAGATGGGACTCACTGTGCAAAATGAGTGGTTCAAACCTGAGGACACGCAGTGACAGCTGGTGACGCCATAGGTGTCCATAAAAAGACAGCAGTGGAGGGGAGCAGCAGACATGAAGCACTGAACTAGCTGGCAACAAGTGCTAAGGGCTCAGTAGTTGGGTGTGAGAGTGTGATCGGCCAGGACTCTTCTAGGAGAGGGGCCCACTGAGTTCAGAACTCAGAGCTACTGCTGGCTCCATTTAGTGGCTCCCAGATGTGGGCCCAGGCCCATAGAAAGTGTGCTGGTAACTGCAGGTGGATTGAGTCTGGCCTTGGCATGAAGATTCAGGCTTGCGGAGATTAAACCCTACCCTGCCAAAACCTACTGCTGGCTTTCTGGGATAAATTAATGTGTATCAGTACTCTGACTCCACACATTGTCTACCAATGACAGCAGAGACAAACCTGGAACTGAATCTCTCTCTCTCTCTCTCTCTCTCTCTCTCTCTCTCTCTCTCTGATTTTTGTTGTTGTAGTGGTTTTTTCCCTCTTTCATGGTTTGATCTTGCTTTTACATCAGTACAAACATGGTTTCTATCCTCTCTGTGGTTGTTGTTCTGTTTTTTATCTTTTCCTTCTCTCTTTCCCTCCAGTCCTCTTTGCCAGTTTCCCAAATTTAGAGTCTTCCAACCTTATTTTGAATTTCCTCTTCTTCTTCTACTTCTATATTTCCTCCTTAATGCCTTTTAAATTTTAACCACTGAAGGTAAAATTGATATATTAAAGACTTAAATAATGCATATAATTTTCTAGTTTGTTTTAGATTTTGTTAAATAACCACAAATTTAGTTGGTATGTTAAAGATGGAAAATTAATGATTATCCCAGTTTGCAATTTGCTAGGCTGTGCTCAATGCTATTGCTATTACTGAAGGTACCAATTTAGCCAAAAGTGACATAATTGTTCTAAACAGCTATTCTTTCTGGCATTACAAGATTGAGATTGACTAAGGGTCATAGAAAATATGGTGGTACAGTGCCAAATAATCAAGAGCTGAACCAAACAGGTTTATCTCCAACAAACTGAACAAATAGGATCTTGCAACAGACTCAAAACCCCCAAACCAACTACACCTGGTAGATACCTAGGAGAAGTAGTAATTTCCTAAAGATTCTAAATACTAGCAATAAAGCAACACATCATAGGCAACTTACAAGCATTGCCCCAGGAATTAAACTGAAAAACAAGAAAAGAAAATGAGAAGATACTTAAACAAGATGTAACCCCAGACATCCAATTCACAAAGACAAACCCAGCAGGCAACGAGGTGGAACAATCTGAAAACTACCCATCTGACTTCTCTGAAGTGGTAATAACAAAGAAATTGAATAGGGCTCTGGAAAAGTCAAATCAGAAATAATGTATCAGATAACTGCAGAGATGGTGTCCACCATGAAAACCATGCTTAGTGACTCTACAGGTGATATAGATAAAGAATAGAGATTAAGAAACTTATGGAACCTATGCTCAGCATAGGAAAGAAATGGAATCATAAGACAGATTCAAGCAGATATCCAAGAGAATAGAAATTTCATTGAAAGTATCTGCAGCAGATTAAGCCAATGTGAGGAAAGGATCTTAGATATAAAAGACAGGCTTGTGGTTAGTGATCATGAAAAGATTTTTTAAAAATAGCAAGGAACTGTGAGAAGTCAACCCAGCAGCTGCTAGATGAGACAAAGAAGAATAATTTAATATTATAATATTAAATGATATAAAATGATATAAACTGTTCTCAGACATTATGGCAGCAATTTTACACATGGATAAGTGAAGCATACAGAACTCCAATTAGCCATGATAAAAAAAAAAAACCCTACACCCAGGCATATAGTAAAGATTCCAGAAATTCAACACAAGAATAGAATCTTAAAAATTTTTAAGGAAAAGAAACAAATCACTATAAAGGAAAGCCCATCAGAATCACAGTTGACTCAGCACAAATCTTCAAGTCAAGGGGAGATTGGAGTGAAGTATTTCAACCTCTAAAGGAAACCTTCAACCCAGATTGATATACCCTTCAAAAATATCTTTCAAAAGCTATCAAGAAATAAGATACTTCTATGACAAAGAACATCTGAGGAAATTTATGACTGCCAAACCAGCATCCCAAAGTGTTTTGAAGGACATTCTAGAAAGAGATAAGGACTACAACTCCAGGAACCTCAGTAGAAGGAATCCACCAGGAAAGGGAAACAATTAAACAGAGAAGGGGGGAAAGGGGGAGCCAACAGGAAAATAACATGACAAGGATAAGTTAATATATACCAGTAATAACCAACGGTGTTAATGGTCTCAGTCCATCAATCAAAAGCCACAGACTGGAAGAATGGATCAAGAAGCAAGATCCATTTTATAGTAACCATGATTCCCCATTTCATTGCTTTGAAGACTTTCAATGTTTTCATTCATCAGTTGGAATGGTTTTAATCTGTTTTGTTTGACTTTATTATGCATGATGGTATGAACAGTGGTTTTGAAGAAAACAAAACATTATGGCAGCCATTGCTGATTTAATATCGTCTCCCTTACAAGTCCTACCATGCTTCTACTCTGCTATTACCATTGGTTCTATCATGTTGTGTCTTATTGCAATTTTAATATATGTGATAGTATAAACAAATCTTTTCATTCAAAATGAGATGTTATAGTAGCCTTTGATCATAGTTATTTGGTTCAGAATGTCCTGTAATTCTTTCATTCTCTTGAACGGTTTTATACTATTGTGTTATGTTTGATATTATTGTATCTGAAACTATTCTCAACTATAGCAGAGAAAGAGATATTTTGACAGCTACTGTTAATGTCCAGTTGTCTTGTTGTAAAGTGTTGTGATGCTTATGTTGTTCTGTTCTGATCTGCTTTGTTCTGCCCTCTTTTGTTTTATTCTTTTTAAAATAAAAAAACTAGTAAGAACTGTAGGAGTAATAAAACCCAAAATGCATAATTGCTACTGTAAAAGAGAGAGCAAAAGAAAGTGCTCTAAAGGATATAACTGCATGTATGTTTAAGTGGGGAAGATAGATGACTATACTACTGTTTTTGTTAGATTGTTGAGCAGAACTGTTAATAGTCTCACTGTTTAAATGTCTACTTTGTATGCTTTAATATTGTAACTTGAACAACTATTTCCAAGATGACAGTATGTAATTTATCAACTAGTGATTTCTTAGTGTTTTTTTTGTTGTTGTTCTTTTCTTTTTTTCCTTTGGAATTCTGTATTGTTGCTACCCTTTTTTCTGTTTTGTTTGTTTGTTTTTTTCTTTCTAAATAAAATTTTAAAAAAAGAAGCAAGATCCAACAATATGTCAAATACAAGAAACATTTAATTCAAAAAGAAATTTACAGACTGAAAATCAAAGGATGGAAAACAATACTTCATGTGATGGGAACCCACCAAAAAAAAGGAGTAGATATTCTATTTGCAGACAAAGCAAGTTTCAAGGCAAGACTGATTAAAAGACAAAGAAAGTCACTACATCCTTGTAAAGGGAAAATCGAAGAGGAAGAGATAACAGTCATAAATGTATGTTCAACAAATACCAGTGCACCCAACTATATAAAACACACATTAACAAACATGAAAAATCAAATAAGCACTAATACAATTGTATTGAGGGATCTCAATACTCCACTATCACGAAAAGGCAGATCAAATTGATGAAAGATCAACAATGAAATATTAGAACTAAATCAGACTTTTGAACTTAAGAACTTAGTAGATGTCTACAGAGTGTTCCACCCCACAACATCAGAATACACATTCTTCTCAGCTGCACATGGGACATTCTCCAAAATAGACCACACAGTAGCTCATAGAACATGCTTAAGTAAGTGCAAAGGAATTGAAATTATCCCCTGCATATCATCAGACAATAATGCAATGATATTGAAAACTAATGGCAAAAGAAACCACATGAACTTCATAAACACATTGAAATTCAATAACACCTTCCTGAACAACCAATGGGTTACCGATGAAATTACAGAAGAATTAGACAATTTCTATAATTAAATAATAAAGCCAATACAACATACTGGAATCTATGGGACACAATGAAAGCAGTCCTAAGAAGGAAATTTATAACACTGAATACACACATCAGTAAAACAGAGCAAGTGTAAATAAACAACTTAATGGTGAGTCTCAAACTTCCAGAAAAAAGAAGAGCAGGCTAAACTGAAAGCTTGTGCGAGGGAGGAAATTATAAAGATCAGAGAAGAAATTAAAACATTGGAGAATAAAAAACAATGGAAAGGATCCATGCATTGAAGAATGAATTGGTTGTTTGAAAATTAAAATAAAATTGATAAACTTTTATCCAAATTTATCAAAAAAAGGAAAGAAAAGACTCAAATCAATGCAATTAGGAATGAAAAGGGTGAATTCAAAATGGATCCAGCAGAAATCCAGAAGATCATCTATACTTATTTTGAAAATGTGTATTTTAGTAAGATGGAAAATGCAGAAGAAATGGACAGACTCCTAGATACATATGATTTACCAAAGTTGAATCAAGATGTTATAAAAATCCTAAATAAACTAACATCAATCAATGAAATTAAAGATGTAATTAACCACATACCACCAAAAAAATGCTGAGGCCCAGACAAATTCACATCTGAATTCCACAAGAAATTTAGAGAAGACCTAATACTGCTACTTCTCAAATTCTTTAATAAAATTGAGGGCCATGAGTTTAGCTCAGGGGCATAAGTGTCTGCCTGGCAGGTGCAATGTCCTGAGTTTGATCCCTAGTACCCCGCCTCCCCAAAAATTGAAAGGGAAGCAATACTGCCAAAATTTATTTGTGGAGGCAAATATTACCTTGATAAAAATGAGAGAAGTACCCAACTAAGAAAGAGGACTACAGGTCAATCTCCCTAATGAACATAGATGTGAAAATCCTCAACAAGATATTGGCAAACAGAATGCAGCAAATCATTAAGAAGATTATACACTATGACCTAATGGGATTCATCCCAGGGATTCAGGAATGGTTCAACATATTTAAATCAATAAATGTAATATAATAAAGCCAAGGACAAAAATCATATGATCATCTCAAGAGATGGAAAAAATATTTGACAGAGTCTAGCACCCATTCATGAAAAAAAACTACAGAATATTGGAATAGATGGTCTTTAGTTCAGTCTGATAAAAGCCATCTATGACAACTAACAGCCAACATCATCTTAAGTGGAGAAAAACTGAAAATCTTTACTCTAAAATCAGAAACAAGACAAGGATGTCCACTGTCTCCACTCTTATTCAATATAGTTCTGGAAACTTTAGCCTCAGCAATTAGAAAACAGAGAGAAATAAAAGGAATAATGATATCGAAAGAAGAAATTAAATTATCATTATTTGCAGATGACATAATACTCCATGAAGAAGACTCTGAAAACTCCATTAAAAAACTGCTAGGTTTTATTAAACAAAGTCAATAGCATTGCTGGATACAAAGTCAACATTCAAAAATCGGTAGCCTTCCTGTACACAAATAACAAATTTGGTGAGAAAGAAATTAGGAAAACAATACCTATCACAATAGCATCCAAAAATGAACTATCTTGGAATCAATTTAATGAAGGATGTAAAAGACTTCTACATTGAAAACTACAGTATTTTGGAAAAAGAGATTGAAAAAGATATCAGAAAATGAATTGATACCCCTTGCTCTTGGATAAGAAGAACCAATGTAGTGAAAATGGTCACACTTCCAAAACTGTTACACAGATTTAATGCAATTATGATCAAAATCTCAACAGTGTATCTCACAGAATGAGAGAAAATAATCCTATAATTAATTTGGAACCAATCAGAAGAGAGCTAGAGTAGCAAAGGCAATTCTTGGAAATAAAGGCAAGGCAGGAGGCATCACAACCCTTGACTTGAAATTATACTATAAAGCTACTGTGATAAAAACATCATGGTACTGGCAAATAAACAAACAAGAAAACAAATAAACAAACCAATGTACCCCCCAATAGAACAGATTAGAAAATGCAGAAACAACTCCAGAAATACTCAACCACCTTATCATTGACAAAGGTGCCAAACATTCCCCGGAAGCAAGATAACCTCTTTAATAAATGGTGCCAGAAAAGCTGACTTTGCATATGCTGAAGATTAAAATTGACACATCTTTTGCCATGCACTAAACTAAATTTGGAATGAATCAAAGATATACATATTAGAATAAAAACATTAAATCTACTGGAAGATAAATTAGGTGAAACTCTTGAAGACATTGATGAAGGTAACATGAACAAAAACCTGATTGCACAGGAACTATCACAAAGAATTGACAACTGGGATCTCATCTTATTAAAAGGATTTTGCACAGGAAGAGAAACCACCAACAGAGTGCAGAGACAACCCACAATGTGGGAAAAAATGTTTGACAGAAGTTCATCAGACAAAGGATTGCCATCCAGAACATATAAAGAAGTAAAAAATATCAGTCCTTCCAAATTTAAAGATCCAATTCAAAACTGGGCATCCCAGATTAATACATACTTCTCAGATGAAATACTAACAGCAAGTACATATACGAAAAAATATTCAACGTTGCTGGACATTCAAGAGATACAACACTGAGATTCTACCTTACCCCAGAAAGAATGGCTATTATCTTGAAATCAACCCATAACAAAGGCTGGAGGGGCTATAGGGGAAAAGGAACCCTTGTCCACTGTTGGTGGGTGTGTAGACTGGTGCAACCACTGTGGAAATCAGTGTGGAGATTCTTCAAAAAATTAGGACTGGTGGTCTCATTTCCCCAAGTATTCCCCTTCTGGGTATCTTCCCAGAAGTATGAAAAACATCATACCACAGAGATATTTGTGCACCTCTGTTTATAGCAGAACAACTTGTAATAGCTAGATCTTGGAAACAAAGCAAATGCTCATCCACTGAGGAATGAATAAAAAAGATGTAGTATTTTTATGCAATGGAATACTACTCAGGTATAAAGAAAGATAAACTTGAAACTTTTATAGGTAAAGGGATGCAACTTGAGACCATACTCATAAGTGAAATAAACTAGACTTACATGTGTAAACATTGTATTGTCTTCCTAGTGTGAGAAGCTGAAAGAGTAAATAGGATCAAAAATGTACAATAGACGTAAAATGGGAAAAAACTGTTCAAAGGGAAATAGAAACTGTGGTGAGGGAAAGGAGAAAAGAAGGAAGGGAAAAGCAAAAATATTCATAGGTACATACAAGGTAGTTAAGATAGTTATATTATTAAATTTTCTCAGTTTATTAAAAAGAAAGATTTGTAGTAATATTGTTTGGACAATTAAATGCCTATATCTTTACTCTGAGTAACTAATTTAAAGGTAGTAATATGCATTGCATCAACCATTGTTCTCCTATAATCTTGCTTTGAAATTTTATTTTATAGCTTTCTCTTTAAAATAAAAAAGACAATGAAGGTACCAATCTCTAAAATACTGGGCTTTGCAGGAAGCACATCTTTGCAGAGAAGATCAATATATCATAATCTGTTTTCAAACATTTTAAGACTGAATGCTTATCAGGCTTCCCAGTGAAGTGTCAAGATTCAGAGTTTTGAGTAAAGAACTGGGCAGAGATACTAATTTTGGATGATATTAAAGATGATATAAAGATGATATTAAAACTATGGAGACCCATTTTGAGAGTGAAGACAGAGAGGTCTGTGGGCTCTAAGAGCATGGAAATATCTACAGATCAGAAGTGGGGAATTCAACATGGCCACTGAGAAGAAGTGGCCAGTGACACAGGTTAAGTCCAGGAAACTAGGAAAAGGAAGTATTGTAGCTGTCAGTGTTTCTGACAGCTCAGACAGCAGGTCAGACTTAAATTGCCTCTGGCCTGGAGTTGGCTCAAGAGAGAATCAGAGCAGAATTAGAGATAGCAATTGTAGTGACAACTCTTGAGAACTTTTTCTTTAACAGGGAGCAGAAAAGGGGGATGATAGCCTGAAGAGATGTGGAATCAAACAAGGAAGTTAGATGGAAGATGTAATCACATTCCTGTAGGCTGCTGGTAGATCTCAAGTAGAAAGAGGGAGAATGCAGGGAGGAGAACGCTGAGAGCATGGCTGATATGCTCAAGTACATAAGAAAAGTTAGGGAGCCAGGGCATAAGTTGCAAGGCTGGTATTACAAGCACTAAGGACCTGTGTCTCCCAGCAGTGGGAGAACAGAACATGTAGACATAAATGCAGGAGAGTGTATTGATGTGGTGCTGGAGTGTGTGTAACTTCTGCCAATTGTTCCTATGTTCTTGGTGCAATCAGTAAGTGTCCATGGAGCCTAAGAGGTTGGCACAAGAAGTCTGGCCCGTGCTGGAAGGTCGGGGCTTGCTGTGGAGGAGAACTGAAGGTCAGCTAGAAAGCCATCTTAGTGTAGCCAATGTCAAAGCCAGTGGCCGGCAGCCTTTCTGAGCAGGTCTCCTGCCTTTCATGGTGGTGCCTTGCTTCCACACTGGCCAAGAACCTCACCAGGTTAGGAGGGTGTGATGTGCTTGTGGGTGACACAGGTGGCCTCACTCCCTCGGGGACTGCGTAACTGATCAATGGAGATGTATTGTTCTGTAGGAATAAGTCTCATTTTTATAATGGAAGTAACTGAGGGAAAAGGGGATATTCCCTAATATTGGTTGAGAGTAGGTGGAGAGAAGGAAGGTTGGGAGAACTGAAGAGTTACTTTGCTTGCAAATCAAGCATGAGGCTGAGGAAAGTGTTCAATGTTTCCCTCTTTTCCCCCCAGTGAACTCTGCTTGTTTATACCCTGTGATGGCAGGAGGGACTGGGGGCTTGGATGACAGCTGTTGATAGTCTTCATTACTTCCCTTTCTCACTCTCCTTTGTTTTCCCTTGACCTCTGAGGGGGGACAAGGGCAATTTGCCTCCCGCCTTAGTGTCCTCTTACCACCCCTGGGGTTGCTTTTTGGCTTCTCTCTGGTAACTCTGACACGAGGTACATCTCAGGAGATGCCACCTCTCCTGGACCAAAGCTGGTCCATGCGCTGCCACCTCTCTGGAGGAACCACACGGAAGCCACCCCTAACAAGGCTGAGATCAGGGAAGGATCAACATCCCCACCCTCTTCAAACGCTATGTTCTGGTTTGTATCTAGATGTCCCTCATAGGTGGGGCTTTATGTGGTCATGGAGGTGTGATAATCATCAGGGGCTAGTTCACGGATGAGCTTATAGCTGACTTGCTAGTGAGGCTGGGGAGCTCTGATTAGAAAGGGTGGGTCACTGGGAAAGGTTTATCTCCTCTCAACTCCTCTCTTCACTCTCTCTCTCTCTGCTTCCCTGCTACCATGCCATGAGCAACCCTTTTCTGCCATGGTCCTCTTCCATGCCACCCTGCCTTGCAGCCATCCAAAAATGGAGTGAAACTTCTACAGCCTGTGAGCCAAAATAAATTTTTCCTCCTTTAACTGCTGGGTGTTGGGTACTTTGACCCACTTATGAGTGACTAAGTCACCCCAAGAAGCTGTGATTGACACAGAAAGTCCCTTTGAAGATCCCTCAGTTTTAGTCCTGTCTTTTTTTTTTTTTTGGCAGAGATGTAACAGCTGTTAAGCAAACAGCTGCCTCCCAATGTTCTATCCAGCTCTTGCTATGACAGTCACGTCGGATGCCATGCTCCCCAAGATGGCTGCCTTGTTTGCATTTGTCCTGTAATTCTACAAGTGATTTACTTTTCTCTTAGTGTGGTTTTGGAAAGTTCTTTAACTTTCCAAATTTCTGTAAATCTCAAGAGTCTTATTTTGAGTACTGTAGACAGGGTGGTTGCTTTAAAATAATGGGATATAAACAGTAGGAGCTGTTAGCCCTGAAGTGCACCAGAGATCAGCAGCTGACAGAGATCAGTAACAATGAGTAGCGACCAGTATTGGATCAATGCCACCTGGCATCAGCCTGGCATCAAACAGTAGTGACCGGCGGTGGTAGAGAACAGCAACTGTCAGTGTCCACTAAGGGCAACTGGCATTAGCTGGTTTTGACCAGTTAAGGAGTCATTAGCAGAGTTACACTCTGTTGATTTGTGATTTCTGTCTGAATGCAGCAGAAGAATGCTCAACTGATTGGTGACAAAGGCATAAAGTGTAATAGTACCACTTGCAACAGATACATTCCTCATTAGGCCCAACTCTTATTCTACTTGAGTAATGGAGGGTTAGCTGATGTATGCTGCCACCATGTCATCACAAGTCCCTTAACGTGAAGACTGAACCATGGACGAGATGCTCCCTGAGGCTCTACCCACAGGCTTGTGATTCTGCCGCAAGAACTTTTTCATTATAAGCAATGAGTGGTGAAGCTGATTTTCAAACCACTGTAAAGAAAATCCACCCCATATATTAATTGTTACTGTAAACCTTTCAGGTCATTGTGTTCCTTTCTTCTTTAATGGCCCCATGTTAATCTAAGAAGATCAGCAGAAAATAAAATGCAATTGCAAAAAGACATAGTAAAACTTAGTGTGCTTAGCTGCCTCTGCTCCTCAGTGGGCATTCATAAAATAATGTGTCCCAGAAGGAGTTTGTTCCAAATCACATCCTGTAATTATTAGTTTGGCTCCTTTCTTTCATTATCCCAAATAGAACCACACTGAGCTTGCACACTTTCAAAAGGACTGTTTGTTTCCCCGTAAAGTACAACATTGTACAGAATTTTCTAAGACCTGGCACATTTATGTCTCAGAGCTATATTACCTAATGCTTGTTACATGTTGTGATTACCATTTGCTTCACTTAAATGCCTAATGGAGTTTTAGAAAGTACAGTTGTTAGTTATTTCAACTTTTCCCCACTTTTCTCCATCTTTACACAATTATGTCTTTATTCCACTGCAAACAAACAATACTAGGGGATAATTCTAGGCAGAACCCATTTTAACAACTCCCATTAAAGGCTAATTATTAAATATTTGGTAAAGCATAATACTGTTTTTGTTTTATTATTTTGACCTTACAAATATTTTATTTTTTGTATACTTAGTTTGTCAGCTAAATTTATCACATAATGTTAAAAGTAAAGTTATTCTTATTTCTTGTACAGTTGTAGGGAATTAGCATGTGTTTCTCAAATGTTCTTCATTTTCTTCATAACCTTAAGTCCATCTATTATTAAAGCTTTAAAGAATTTACCATACCTTTATAAGAATTGGGATCCTATATTGCAAATAACTCAAAGGAGTTTCAACAATAAAGAAAAAATACTGGTTATGTAACAAAAACCTAGAAATATTTGGCTTTAGGTAAGATTTGATCCAACCATGTCATATACAATAAAAAATATCGGGGGCGTTCAGGGGAGGGCAGGGCCTGGGACCAGCGGAACAGGCTCCTCGAATGGCTTCGCGGGGAGCAAGAGGACACTGTCTACATTATCTCAGGCGAAGGCCAGGTCACTCCGCGCATCAGCTCCCTGCGCTGTGCACCTCTCACGAGGCCCTGACAAATTCTGAGAAGCAGCAGCCTGTCCCGGGTAGCCGAGGTACAGCAAGCTGCGCCCCCAACGACGCGGAAAGCGAAGCCGGCGCGGTGCCCTCGGGTTTGCCCGCAGGGTTCGGAGGACGCAGCTCAAGGGTTTAAAGCAGTCAGTGGGTTTGGCTGAAGCAGTCTCGGCTGCTGCGAGGTATGGGAAAGACACAGGCCATGGTGAAGAAGAAATCAGGATAGACAGGGTGTAGGCAGTTCTTGCAAGAAATTTTGCTGTGAGCAGAGAGAAGAAAATACGAGACGGTTGGAAGATGTGGGGATCAAGATTGATTTTCGTTTAGTTTTTTTAAGACAGGGTCTCCAGGGGTCTGGTGATAGGTTCAGAGGGTAGTAGTACGCAGTGTGGCATCTGGTGGGGGATCTCCTTCTGAGATTTTTAATTGTTGCTCATACATAAAACACAATTACGGGCTGGGGATTTAGCTCAGTGGCTTAAGTGCCTGCCTGGCAAGCGTAAGGTCGTGAGTTCGATCCCCGGCACCAAAAAAAAAAAAAAAAAAAAAAAAAAAAAAAAACCACACACAAACTGTGAATACTAGTTTCGCATACAAACACCTTGCTGAATGAGGGTTCAGGCAGTGTTGATTCCCTATGGTCTTGTTTTGAAATCCTGTATCATTTCCATTCTTTTGTTGGGTCGGGTTTTATTCTGTTATATTTGATTGTTAAATCCAATGGCAAGAGCAGCTATTTCAAAGATAGCATGATATACTGGATTTACTATTGGCTTGTTTTGAAATCC
>PVJX010019300.1:0-35052 GCA_004027295.1 Dolichotis patagonum | reverse complement strand
ATGATTAAAACAGAATATGATGAAAATTTAATGTGAAATTTAGTTAAAGTATGGAGTTAAATGGAAGAATTAAAGAGAAATTAATTAAAAAATTAATCACTGGTTGACAGAAATGACAGATTTAGGCAGTCTACTAATTAGCAGAATGATTCTTGAGTAAACAGAGCAATGTATATGTAATCAGAGGTTGGACAATATGGTGTCATTAACTAAATGGCAGTTTTAAAATTGCTTGAGTATAAAATACTAATCACTAGATATTAATTATTTGAAAAAATAGAGGCAATCTCTTTTCATTAGATTAAAATTTTGCATGGTCTTGTGACAGCTTTACTAAAGTATTACGTTTTGTATCTCTGTGTTTTGATATGATGTATACCCTGATTTTGGAGTAATTCTCATTAGAATGGTAGGGGACAATTTAGGTATCCTAGGAGATAATATGCATCATTTTGAGCTTATGTGAAATACAAAATTAATAATTTAATATGGGTACTTAACAGATACTATTGAGAGAGATTGTTGATATTCTTGAATTTTCTAATAATCAGATTCAAACATATAAGTGTATGTTAGTTTATTAGAAGTGATATGTTCTGTATTTACATCAGACTTATATTTAACAAAATGTGCATGTGAAAAATTCTGAATATATCTTTTCAGTGTATTACATTTTACTATCATATCTTTTCAATTTATTAATAATGCATGCAAAGTATGCATCCAGTTGAAACATAGTTTTAAAAAATTTCTACAATGTTTAATTGCATGCACCTTGCACTATTGTTTTATTTTAAATGTGCTTTATCTGAGAATTATATTTTGCATAATTATATCTAGGAATTTGATTGTAATTTTATTTGCAATTGCTGGAATTATATTTGTAATTACTTAGCCTATCATTAGGAATATTCTTAAATGGAATAAATGTCATTAGAAATTCTTATCATTTTAATCACAGAATTGCAAACATATTTTGAGGAGCATTTTATGTGCCAAACACATGATCTTATTCAACTATTATAAAAGGAAGGAAAACACATAATAAAGAGAAACACAAATTATCATATTCTCGCTTCTGAATTTCAGAACTAAGCGCCTGTGAAATTACTAAAGCAAATGCATAGAGAGACAGTTGATTAACTAACATCACCTTTAAAATGTAAAAAAAAAATGGATTCAGTCATTTAGGTAACTGAAAATATTTGCATTTATTTAACATGAAAATCAAGGTATTTAATGTTGTTCAACCAGTTAAGGATGTATGTACCTTAGTCACTGTTCCATAAGGATATTAATAGAAGCTTTTGTAACCTAACTTACTGATAAATATAGGTGCATATGCCCAGAAAAGTACTAGGAAATACAAAATATGTATGTCAGCAAAATATGATTTTAAAGGACAAACATATTTTAAAGTGACAGTCATTCAGCGACACATACACCTTGAAGATTAAAGAACTGTGAAAGGCATAACTATCATTAAAAAAGGAAAAGAAGAAACAAATCCCACAAAATCAGATACAATTTCTCTACAGTTATAGGCAACCCACTCTATCAAATAAATCATATACCCAGAAAAAATATTAGCAGTAAAGTTTTTCTAGTAAGTTAAACTGACAAAATACAATAGACTAGGAATTTTATAAAACACACCAACATCACAGAATTTGTTAGGAGAAAGTCTAGAAAAACTATTCAAAAACAAAAAAAAAAATCCCACAAAAACAAAAACATAATTTCACTTATCAAATCCTGCCCTTTCCAACAAGCAAAACAATTATCTGGTAGACAGAAAATATGTTCATAGGAAGATTAAGTGTAATAAACCACCTTAAATCCAAACTAAGATAGAATGAACAAAAATATGGAGTAATTGAAAGTAAACTCAAAATAAATGATACAAAAAGAAGTTAATTCATAAAAATAAATTACGTGATATGCAAGAATCAAGTCAAATAAAATTTAATATAGGGACTGAATAAACACACAAAACAATTCAAATAGTTAAGTGATTTATATAGATAAGATTATGTATTAGTAGACACATGGTGGTAATAGAAGTCAGGAAAGGAGTGATAATTAAATTCTGGGAGGATAACCTTTAAGGTAACCAGGATAATATTTAAAACTGCAGTAGGTAGACATTGTAGCACATGCTTGTTATCTCAGCTCCCTGGGAGGGGCAAGGAGGAAAATTGTTAAATTTGAGCCCAGCCTGAGCAATTAATGTCTTAATTAGACCATGTCTCAAAATAAAACATTGAAAAGAGGGCTGAGGATATAGGTCAATGTAGAAATACCTGGGTTCAGTACCCCATAACACACAAACAAACAACTCAAGCTACAGTACGTTAAAACTTTCCTAGAAAAAATAAAATATAAGAACAATGAAACAGTAAAGCAGATAGCCAACCTGACTGGTTTAAAAGTTGTCTCGCTGAGTCACAGAAGTATAACCGTAGGTACTTCATTTGGTCCTTGGCTCTTTTTTCCTCTGTTGTTATCCTGCTCTGTTTTCCAGCCACCATGAACAAAGCACTTTTGCCCGGCCATGCCCTTTCCCAAGCCATTTCCATGTTGAACACAGCCCGTGATGGATTCTGAATGTTCTGAAACCATGACCCAAATAAACCTCTCTTTCTTTAATATTTGTATTTCAGGTGTTTGATCTCAGGGATTAAAAGCTGACTGATAAGTACTATAATACTGGAAAAAGAAATTTAGGTTTGCAAGTAATGATCTGAGGGAATTTGTACAAAATACTATTACCAATAAAAATAAAAGAATGAAAAAAGTAAAATTTCAGCCTCTAAAACTGTAAAAAGGTATAAAAATATAAATAAAGAACTACCAGACTTGCAGCAAAAATTAATTCATAA
The DNA here is from genome assembly GCA_004027295.1 of Dolichotis patagonum. NCBI lineage: Eukaryota > Metazoa > Chordata > Mammalia > Rodentia > Caviidae > Dolichotis > Dolichotis patagonum. The sequence continues at coordinate 32,170 of PVJX010019300.1, read as the reverse complement.
TACAGTGAAGAAAGTTTTGAAAGTAGTAATTTAATTAATACATAAAAATATAATGTTTATATATAGAAATAAAAAACAGCTACTCAATTTTATTGAAAAAATAAGATAACATAAAGAAATAACTACTAAAATAAAAACAAAGAAAATACTTGCCTATCTATCTATCTGGGCAGTGCATTTGGGTGTACACTTAAAAGTATTCTATGAAAACAATTCCATAGAGTAATTAAATGGAAGTAATAATGATTTTCACATAGATAATTCTTCAGTGAAATACAAAATACTAAAAATGACTCTGTTAAAATTGAAGTCAAACAGAATAATTTCCACTGACATAATGTTGAAATATTTAAAAGAGATTATTCCTCATACACAAATCATTGGACCATTTGGTTTTATCAGGGTTGTATACCAAATGAGCAAAAGCAAGATAGTCCAAATATTAATAAATTATTCCAGATCATTGAAAGAACAAAAATATTTCTTTTATGGTAAAAAACAATGCAAAGAAAGCAACCCATGAAAATAGACTACAAAATTCAAAACAATATTTTAAAAGTCATCGGTAAAATATATAAAAATAATGTACTGTAATCAACTAGGAATTATTACTAGAATGCAATTTAGTTTAGTTCAATGTTAGGAACTGCAACAATAAGCTATGCCAACTTAATAGAGCTAAAGGTAAAGCAGTTATGTCTACACATGTTAAAAAAAGCCAAGGATACAATTCAACAGGATTCATAAGACTCAAGGAAATCATCCTTTGGGATACTTTCTTCTTATTATAATCTTACTCTATGGAAAAACAAAGTACATAGTTCTACTAAGATGGAGAACAGGAAAAGATACACATTATTTCAGTCACTTATCAACATTGGACAAGAGGTATTAACCAGAGCTGTTAAGGAAGTGAAATCAATTACAGATATTCAAAAGGATGAAGAAGATTTAAAAAATATGTTTTTATGTAGATGAAGTTATTGAATCTCTAACAAACTAAAGAATTAATTATATAAGATATCAAACAATAAAAATAATTCATTTAAGTATACAGATATTGAGTTAACATACAAATCAATTATCTTTAGGCACATAATCACAGAGGACAGGATAGATAAATACTATGTATGTTAGCAATGATGATGAGAATCATACTAATATATTTATTGGGTAATGCATGAAATGTGATTTAAAAAAATCAAATCTTTCATAAAAGATTGCATGGTAGTAAGAATGAACAGTACCACACTGCTGTTCTTAAATGAATTGGCATAAGAAAGATATCAGTTCTGCCTACATGAATTTATCAATATAATTGAACACCAATAAAAATGCCCAAAAGCTATTTTTGAAGTCAAAGAAGATGATTTTTAGTCTATCTGGAAAACTAGACATTCAACAATATCCAATGACACACTTAGGAAAAACAAAAGAAAAATAAAACAAAACCAGAACAGAATTATGATGTTGGTGGCGTTACAGATTGAAATGCTTCCCAAATGCATATGTGAAATCCTAAACCCTTTGGGTCCTCAGAATTAACCTTATTTAAAGGTGTCTTTTTACATGAAGTTAGTCAAGATGAGACCACAGTATACCAAGGTGAGCCCTTGCTCCTGTATGGCTGGTGTTATAATAGTAAGAGGGCAGTTACAGAGATAGACACATAAGGATAACCTCTTGAAATGATTGGAATGACACATCTATAGCTAAGAAATGCTGTGAATTATTGGTACGTTGTTACCTTTCTGTTACTTGGATAAAATGCCTGATATACAGAAGTTAAAATACAAAAGGTTTATTCTGAATCATTGTTTCAGCGGTTTCTGTCCAGCACACGCAGGCTTCAGAGTAGAAACACAAAGGCAGAGAAAAGCTGTTCACCTCTCGGCATCCAGGAAGCACAGAGGTTTGACAAAAGCCTGAGAAACGATGTAACCTTCAAAGTCAATTCTCTAGTAACTACTTCCCACAATCAATTTCTGTCTCCTAGAGTCTGTTCAGTTATAAACTCATTAGTGACTTGATCATTTGATGAAGTTAGTGCTCTGAAGACCCAAACATTTTCCAAAGTCCCCATCTCTGAACATCTGAGACTTTTGGTGAATGGCATAGTTCTAAACCATAACATTTTTCCATCAAAGGCTCGCATCCAGTTCATTATTCAAAATTCATTTAGACTATCTGTAAGAGTTTTCAAAGAGTCAACAGTTCAAGTAGCTCTCAGAGATCTAAGCCCAAAGTCTCCTTTGAGGCTATAGCAAACACTTAGCTAGGAGGCTTAACAAAAAACGAAAGCAAAAAATATTTGATAATACCATGATACTCTATGGCAATTGCATACAGTAAACACTTTCATTCCTAAATGAAGAAATAGGAAAATAGAAAAGGATTGGGGAAAAGTAATACAAATGCCTGATAAAGTAAACATTGTATCTCACAACTCCATGTCAATCATCTAGAGCAAAGAAATTGCTCATTCCTACTTTATGGCCAGTTGCAGCCTAAATGGTGCCTCTCTCTCAGTGGCCCTGCTAACCAGGCTTCTCTTTCCTTAGCAGATGGTCCCTGTTCCTCATACCTGTAACTTCTTGGGTCCTCCAATGCAATTCTAGATTTACTCCTTTAACTACATGCATTGTCCATTTAGAACCTCCCAACAGAAATTCTAATTCTGGACCCTGACATCTTTCTTTAAATTCTTTATGGAAACTTCCCGGACCCTATAACTGAAATATGTTGCATTTCTCAAAAGTAGCATCACATGAATGATCGTCAGTGTCTGCTGTCAGCATGAGCTGTGCCCAGGCCCCTGTGGACCATACCTTCAGCAGACTTTGAATACTTGGATGGCTGAACTCAGGGAAACCGTTCAGCAGGCAGTCCTGGCTGAGCAATGTGACCTGTGACTCTTCTCAAAGCAAAGTCTTTGACACAGTTTCAAACTGTTACACACTTGAGACAGATGAGGTCTGGTCAATTCCTGAGCTGCCCTCAAAGCATCTTTCTCTTTGTCTCTGTGGAAAATATTTGCCTCATTTTTAGTTACATTCACCTATTCAGCAAAAGCAATGTCTTTGGCCCCAAGTTACATATGCTTCTTTTCTGGTCAGGCTTTTGCATCAGATTTTTGCTCCTGATCTCACCATAAATTCAGCTAAAAGCAGCCATCAAGACCCATGTGAAAGCTTTGCTACCTTGGAATTTCCTTTGCCAAAAAACTAGTGATGATTTGATGATTTAAATTCTATAGGGAGGTGAATGTGTGAAGGCTATATGCAAGTATCAAACCATTTTACAGAAAGCAAATCAGCATTCCTGGCTTTTGGTATCTCCCAGGGATCCTGGAACCAACTTTCCAAGTTACACATTAATTGCACTTTCAGACCTGCTTTAACTTAGTTAATTATCTTATCTTTATATTTTTTAGCATGTAAAGAGTGATTGCTGTTAAAATTTTTGGGCTACATAAGACTGTGAGTAACAATTTTTTTTTTTTTTTTTGGTCTTTTGGAAATGGTGTCTTGCTATGCAATTTAGGCTGACCTTGAACTCACTTTGTATCCCAGGCTGGACTAGAACTCACAGTGATGGAGTTGAGGCCAGCTTCCTGAGTGCTGGGATTACAGGCATTCACCACCATACTCAAGTCGATTTTGAACCAAAATGAAAAATGTATTTTGTTGGTATCTTTTTGATAGAATTGAAAACATAATGACAATAACTCTAATTAATGTACAAATCATATTAGCATAAGGAGAAGAAGTCAGAGCTGCTTTAAAGGATACAATGTAGGAGCTGGGTTGCTTGAGGATGAATACAACATTTGTATAGGAATTGTATGTGTACACTAATTATTTACATGAGGCCGCTTTTATGGGTATGCATTATACATATTTTCTGATGGATGATTATGTACATTATAAATTCACTAATTTAGGAGAATGAAGCTAAATGACACTGACATTTTAAGATGATTTAGAATGTATAGAGGTATTTGATGCCTTTATATTCTTGTGATCTCACCTTTGAAATTTAATTCAGGGTCCTACTATTTAAAGTCCAATATCTCTTCTCACACACTAAATATTATCTGACTGATTGAGATTTACAGGGCTACCTGAAAAACATTTGCATTTGTATGATAACTAAAGTGTAAATGTCATGCTTAGATTTCTGAGAGACAATAATGTTATTGGATCTTTCTAGAATGTTCAATATTACTTTGCACTGTACTTTTACCCTGAGGAAAATCGCCCTGTGTACATTTGGTTCAACCTAAGGCATGGTTGTACATATCAATTGCCTTAACTCTCAACTGCTTAAAGAGTCAATGATTTCAGAGTTAGTTACATCATCTTTCTTCTAACTGCCTTTATTTTAATTTAAACTTCTAACCTTTCCTATTTTTTATTTAATTAGATAATATCTACTTTCTTATATCTAATAAAATGAATTTAGAAAAGTGTTACAAAAACTTCCGTATCAGAAATGAAATTTAGTTTCCAACTTCATTGCTAAAAATTTTCTTTTTAATAAGCTTGTCCCTGTAATTTGTCCATATTCTATGCCTAATTTTGTTGGCTATGAGAGTGAGATTTCCTGAAATCACCCTATACAATGGAGTTATATAAGGTGATATCGTTATGTATTAGAATAAAACAATGATATTATTTTTTCAACTTTGTAGCATTTACATTTCTTATTTATTTAAATTACATGGAGATAACTTGTATCTAAATAGATATTTTACATACAGCTAATTTTAAAAATTTCTCTAAACTACCAGTATTGAGAATAAATGAGTATATATAACATCAACAGAAATAGCTTATTCATTTTTTCCTGCCAAGCTCATAACAGAAGCATAATTAAAACATACATGAAAACTTCCCAGGAACTGATAACAATATGAGATTACTATGCTTTGAAAAGAAAATATAACATACACTCTCACACACATATGCTAGCACGTGTGCATGCCTTGTACTTTCTAAGAAAATATTTTTGCTCATGGTTTGTATTCTGCCATAGACACAAACTACAAAGACAATCAATCAATAATTTTTTTCCTCTGAGTTTTATTTTTTTTATTTTGTAAGAATTTCTTAAATTTTTGACTTGTACAATAAAACATTGTTAAAATAAGTGCAATGTTTTACTGAAGAGCTCCATGACTTTGTCCTCTTCACATTTTAGAGCTCAGTGAGACAGAGAAAAGCACCCAGGAAGCTCCTCTGCTCTGTCTACGAGTGTGTGAACTCTTGCACATACAAGGAAAAGAGGATTATATTTGTATACAATTGCAATGGCACGACATTGTACCTTTCCTGAGTTTCAATTTGAACATTGCTAGTTTTGGAGTGCGAAATTCTGCTATTCTTCCTTAAATGTTAGAATATATATATTAGCTACCAATTGTCAGAATTACTGTGAGAAGATAGAAAAATATTTAAGATTTTGTTTTTAAATATATAGTACTCAACATATGTTGATGTATTTTTATCATCATTTCTAAGTCTTACTAGTGGATAATATTCTTTTTATTTTATTTCATATTTTAGTTGAAAATAACTGTACATGTTTATCGGGTACAGGTGTGGTCTTTGATTTTTTTAAACTTTTATTAGTGTCCTTTGCAGTTCATAATGATTACACTCACAGGAGGCGATTTGTACATGTGCATAATGCATTTCAATTCCCTTCCTTCTCCCACCTCCCTTCACTTACATTTATTTTCCAGTATCAGATACATGTATTTATCTTATAAGACCTTATAAATGTAATTATCATATATTCAGATTAAAAAATAAACTAAGAAATCAATGGACATACAAACCATGTAGGATAATTGTACTAATTTAAGCTACACTTTTAGATACATTGTTCGTGCTGATTGCAATAGTATTTTTTCTTTCCTTTTTTTCCTATTATTGTATCTGTTTTTTATTTCTATAAACACCTTGAAATTTTCATAGAAGGGAAACCATGCAATGTTTAAGCTCATATGTCTGAGTTAATTCATTGTAGTAATATGGTGCATCCATTTTCCTGCAAATGGCTCAAGTTTATCCTTTATGGCAGAGTAGTACACCACAATATGGCATCTGAATATGTTTATAAAATGAGTAATAATTAGATCAAGATAATTGGGATATCTATCGCCTCAAACATTTGTCATTTATTTATGTTAGGAACATTCAAAAATTGAATTGTAACATTAAGAAAAATGAAAATAGAGGATAAGACTTGAAGATAAGACTACTGTTGGAAAAACAAGGAGAGTCAGGCACTAAAAATAAGCAGCAAGATCCACAGTAGAGGTGGAAAGAGGACCAATGGCTTCTTCTAGAATCTACTTAACACTGGATCTGCCATAGCAACTGTGATCTCTGAGAGGCAGAAAAAGTGTCATAAGTGAATCTTTTTAGCAAATATGCTTATTATTTTGCATTGATATCATTGACCTTTAAAAATAACTTTTCAAATAGTAACTAGTATGCTTGGTGATTTCTCTCAGAAAAATAATCGCTGACATAAATTTTTGTATTACAGCCTTATTAAAAGTATCTGATGAATCTAGAATGACATAGCTGTTCAAAGCAAATTGCTAAGAAAATTTGGATAAATACCAAATGTTAAAAATTCTTGTTTAAATTTCATTAGAATGTAAGAATTTTGTGAAATAAAATAAGATTTCTATTGTAGATTTTTTACTACATTCCTGAAGAAGGAACATAAACAAATCTCTAATTTTATAAGGGTTTAGTCCTTGTTTCATCATGTACTAAACATGCTGTATATTAACCTGTCATCTACAGATGACATTAAGAATAAAATATCATACTTGAAATCAAACCACAATTTCCATAGAAAAAGTAGCTAATTGAAATATAATCATGTTAAGCTATACAGTAAAGTATTCACAAAGACTGTATTTCCTTAAGTAGAAAATTATTTTTCCAGTATTCATTTGGCATCATTTAAAATTTTATGAGTCAGAAGACTTTAATTGTTAATATTTAAATGCGGACAAGATAGTAGATGGCCAGTCTAAAATGAAAAGTCATTTGGACTTTAATAAATCCTTTGATCTTTCTCTGGTTTCAATAGTACAGTGTATATTATATTAGAATAAAGAAAGCTTGAAGTTTTATGATAATGATATGCAGTTTGGTAAGGGATGATTTTCTTCCCCTATCTTCAAACACATATTTTAAAAAAATATTTGTATTGGAACTTATTATTAGTGTGAAAGCTCTAAATTCAGTCACTGGTACCACAAACAAGTGTCCATACAGGCACACACAATGACACTGAGAATAGACTGATTCAAGTATTAGAAATTATTTTAGTAACAAAATTGAGTTTTATTATCTCTTTTTGAGCAACAGGTTGAATCTTCATTAAATTATTTTTTTTTAAGTTTCAGGGAGCAAACATTTTATAATTAAATTTTTATCAGAAAAAATAAATCTGTTTAAAATATAAAATAATATAAACTTTCAGAACATTAAAACTAAGTATTTCTAACTCTAATTCTTTAACTCATATACCAAGATATTACATGAATTACAAGCTTTTCACTGGAAAAGCTTGATAGCCTATATTTTACCAATTAGAAAAATTACTAAATTGTAGCACACTTATTTCTCTTCTTGATGATTTCTAGGATAAGGAAACAAAGCTTTGGAAATTATTGGAGTGAGGTGTAAATAAATTGATGCTATGCCCCATCTGTCCTGAATATGACTGAAAATTTAATAAGGCCGGTTATTAGAAGACCACTAATACTCAGAGTGGCATTGGCTTGAGATTTAGGTGTAGTATGTCTATCCTTAGATGTTATCAAAATTGTCATATTTCTTTACTTTCCCATATATATGTATGTATATATATATATTTATACACACATATAGATACAAATGTATATGCATGTATGAAGGAGAGGGAGGCAGAAAAGACAGATAATGACAGTGAGAGATGTGTATGAATATATAAGATGTTACCTGTGTATTTTTCCTTAAGTAGTCTTATCTAATTGTAAAATTGGGGTAAATCTGTACAGTTTATTTCTTTAAAATGCGACTTATCTAGAAAATATAATAAACAAAAAAATTAGCTTGTTAACTTCTTCATGTGTAATAAAGATACTGAAAAATTTAGTACAGCCAATTGGGACAATTTTTTCACAATCCTCTATGCAAAGGTTTTGTGAAATTAGAGAAACTGTATTCTCCACAAAGAAGAAAATACCTGTATTTCCTTTTAAATATATGATCTTCATATTGTGTTTCTGTATTTCAGATACTGTCACTAATCTGATTATGAAGTTGTTTTTTGAAGTAGTCCTTCACTTATTCAAAACAAAACAAAACAAGATAAGATACTCATAAAGCCATTCAAAACTTCAAAATACTCATTTAATTTACCATCAAAGATTTAAGAAAGTGAAACCCAAACTAAGTCTATATAGAGGTAAAAAATACACACTTTTGGTAAAATATAAAACAGTTAATCATTGCTCTAATGATATCCATGCTGTCTGGGTATCTGTCAGTAAGATTTTGCATGCTTACAAATAATAACTAGCATCATAGTTTTGGAAAGAGTACCAAAATTTCTCATTGAAGTTTCATTCAAGTTTCTTCCTGAAGCAAAACCAGTCTTAATGGGCTTTATCATCTTTGGTGAATACTATATTTTATGCCTAATATATGAAAAATTACCCAAAGCATGTATTAAGGGTTTGATCTTCAGTGTAACAATATTTGCAGGTGGGGCCTAGAGATTCAATTTTGGATTATTGTCATCAATGGATTATTGCATTTGTGAGTTCATAGCTGAATGGGATATTAGAATGTGAGGCTTATTTGGCAGAAATCAGTGGGGGGGGGACCTTTGAAGGGTGTGTCCTGTCCACATTTTTCTCTAGTTCTCTTCCTCACTCTGTGCTTCCTCCCAGGAGAAAACAGCTTTCCTCTGCCACATCCTCTGCCACAATGATCTTGTCCTGAAAGTTCCAAAGATAAAAGCCAAAATAAATCTGTTTTCCTTTTAAAGTACTTTTCTGAGTTATTTTTTTCAAGTGACAGAGAGCTGATAAATACAATATTCAAAGAAGAAAAAGAATCCATAATAATTTGATGTCTGGGAAGTTTAACCAATTCAGCAATATTGTGCATCTAATGAGAGGAGGCCATTATTTGAGCTCAGGTAAGCCCTATCCTCTGTATTTTATTTTATCCTCCAGGAAGCTACTTTAATTATTTGTGACATTTTGAAAAGTTTGAAAATGGCTAATTCTAAGGTATAATAAATATGTAGTTTTGATGCCATAAAAGATTAAGTTTTTAAAAAATTTTTAGAGTACAACTTCTTGTTGACACTAGAAGTTCACCCAAAAGTTCAAAGACGGTAGAAAAAAGCAGATTATTCTAATGAGAGTCACATTGCTTGCTACTGTATCTGGATAATTAGACTCATCTTGCCATAACTTTATATGATGCTAAAAGAAAAATTCTCTGAAATCTCTAAATTAATTATAGGAGTAGGAAGACAGAGGAAGTAAGAGGAAGAGAAAGTTGTAAAGTAGCTACCATAGATCAAAATACAACAGCACAAACAACAAAACATCAACAACTGGTGCATGTTTCTAAATGTGTGCTGAAATCTTAACCCAAGCTTCAGGTTGCTCAGTTTACAAGACAGCTTTCAAGATCAGTCTAAGCTACTTCAAAGCTTACTTTGGGCCGCCACCTTCCTCTGGCAAAACTTCCCTTGCTCAGCATAATCCCCTTTATCTATAGAGAGTGTAAAATAAATGTAAACATCTTAGACATTCCTTCCTCAATTTTTGTTATAAAAATGCTCTAGAGTTTCAGTTCTCTTGTCTTGCTGCTTGTATTTTCACAGTCTTGTGATAGACCATGTTTTTTTCCTGTTTGTATGCATTTGTGTGTGTGAGTGTGCATGTATGTGGCTGTATATCTATGTGATAGACAACTTTATATGATATGGAATTGTACATATATATATATATACATATATATTTGTGTATATATATACACATGTATATATATAGTAGGTGAATCAGATAGCAGAAAGATGTACACATTTGTGTGCATGTACACACAGCCACAAATACAACTGTTTCTTAATATCTAAAATATTTAAATATCCATAAGATTATCTTTATAAAAGCCTCTGCCTTTTGTGTAAAGAAAAGGTACTTTGGTGTTTTTCTTCTCCCATATTTCCAGTTTGGTCTATATTATTGTAAGTAATGTTAGTCGATTCTAACCTACAATAGTCCTCACAGAAGATTATAAAATAGCATTTATTACCATTTAGCATTGATTTACTTACGATGTTATCATGCCCATTAGACAAAGAAAGTTATTTACCTAGAGTTGTACTCTTGCTAATAACTCAAGTTACTGACATGTAGTAGAAAAGGAATCAATGACTTTTGTTTATGACTAAAATGATCTATAAATATTATTATATTGATGAAATGTAATGATATATTTATCTCATTAAAAGTTTCAGTGAGTAGAAAATTATTGTTATGCATTTCAAGGACCCTATCATTCTGTTCTTTTATTGTAAAGTACTAATTTCTCTTTTTCTTAGAGTTTTTTTTAATTGACTAATGTTGGAAACAGCTAGAAGAGGAAATCTGTGCCTTGGTAGCTACTAATGATTCTGAATTCCTTTAAGAAGTAAGGCATGTAGTCTATAAAACAAATCTCAATAGAGTAAGATTACCTCAAACCCAAAAAGCACTTGGATCACAGGTGAGTAATAGAGCACTTTACCATGTATTTGTTTTTAGACACATGCTTATAATATCTTAAATGACACAGTGATGATACATATTTTAGGAATTTTAGAGCATGCTCATTGTTGTAGATCAATAAAGTGAGAAGCCCACTGTACTTAGAGTTTGATGGATGATGAGTCATAATTAAGAAAACCTAGAATGTGACATAAAGACACCATTAGAAGGATTTATCTCTTTGTTTTTTCTTTGTTTTTTTGTGAGTTTATTCTAGTGAGTTTACGTTGCCAAAATGGATGAGAAATGGATTAATCAAAAGTGTTATACAAGAAAAACTTGCATATTACTTTCTAAACTATCTTTATCTAATAACATACTTTGCGCTGTTAACTTTGATTGCTGTGCATCAAAAACAAAAAGTAGAAAACACCAGAGAAAAAGCACTGAAAAAAGAAACATATCTAGATAGGAGAGAACTGAGACCTGTTCATGTAAGCATAGTGGAAAGTGTATCAATAACAACTGACATAAACAGTAAGTGTTTGCTAACATGTACCAAGAAATTCCACAGTAAACAATAAATTTATTTCAATCTCACACACAATTTGAGTCATGGACGTTTTATTATTGTTTTGCTTTGTTTAGTTTTATAGAGGAGCTATTTTTTGGAGAGGAGATTAATTATTTTTTCATTTGAAACATTGTGAGGGTAACAGAAAAATCTGATAAACTACCAATAAACTTCTTATTTCTGGCTGTAGACAGTAATCTAGTTTAGAATATCTGACAGGTGTGACAGGCAGCAACAAATGTTAGACTTTTTATTAGCTTCTAGAACACAGATATCTTGTTTTTAATAAAAATTTTATAAGTGTGTTTTCGCTTTCCTAAAATGAGGACAATTACAAGCATCACATGTGACAGTATTCCCTAGAAATAAAGGGTTCAAAAAGTAATCCTATGACATAATTCTCCAAGCTACAGCTAGCCGATATACTTGTTTTTATCATCTACTACACAAGCCATCTGGCTTAAATATATATACGTCCTTTTTTCCTGCTCATTTCTATTGACTATTCTATGAAGCAGAGTGTAAAACGTGTGGAATTTGTGACTGGAGTCTGAGGGTAGATGTATATGCGCAATATTATCAGAAATGTGTAAACAAGCTAAACCTGGGCATGTTGTAAATTTTGTTTCAGAGCATGGAAATAATGTGAGTATTACAATAAAGAGAATTACATGATTTCTTTGTATTCTCAGTGTGTATAAAAGTTATGTTTATTTACTACACTATAATATACTGAGAGAACAATAGCATTATGTCTAAATGTAATGTATAAACTTTAATTTAGGAGTGCTTTATTGCTAAAAATACTAGCCATCATCCTTTTCCTTAATGGACAGTCTTGATTCAGTGATGATTTCTGTTTCCTTGACACATGGCTTATAAAATATACCTTGTAGTAACAGTATGGAAAAAATGTATATCTCTCTCAGAGGTGTTGGCTGATTGTAGGAGCTATCCAAGTTCAGTAATATTTTGAAGGAAATCTTTCTCTCCTGTGAAGTGTGTTCAAGAAGTGGGTTTAATACATACAATTAACCATGTGTTATGGTTTAAATCTAAAATATCCATACAGAGTTTCATGTGGCTTGAGGCTTTGGAGCATGATTGGATTATAATTAGATCATCATGCTCTATTTATCAATACATTAATATAATGATGAGTTCATATTTATAGCTGAATATGCTGTTAAAAATTGGGACCTGACAGAAGGGAGTGAGTCATTGGAATCACGATCTGAAAGAATGTACTCTTTTCTTAGGCATTTTTTTTTTCTTTCTCTCTGCCTCCTGGAAGCCAAGGGTTGTACAACTTTTTTCTGCCGTACCCTTCTACTATGCTCTTCATTCTTTTAAACCATCTGAGCATGCACAGACTTAACCTCCCGACTCTGTCAGCAGAAATAAACCTCTCTTGCTTTAAGCCGCAGGTGTTAGATACTTTGTCCCAGAGATGGGAAGGTAATCCACCATGTTGTAAACAGATGTGCTGCCATCAGACCCCATTCCATTTATAGAACACAGGCAGAGTAAATTTAGTATAATTTTAAAACGCTTTAGGATTCTCATATTAGTATGTGAGTGTTGGTTTCAGCTTCAAGACATCAGCTGCATTAGCTCCTAACAAGATCCCCTCTCAAGCACTGGCTTTTCTCTAATGAAATTGCTACACATCCCTTCCAGCATCAGGCTGTGTCATCTACACTGAAGATCTGTTGTTTTGTAATCACCTTCATCAAAATCCCAAGTAGATCCTCTGTTTAACTTGCACAAGTTTAACAGCAGCACTTGTTGCTTCGCCTTGCAGGGTTACGTTATGATGCAGCTTCTTTCCTGAAATCTCACGAACCAGCCTCAGCTAGCTTGAACCTTCCTTTTGTACCTTTGTTGCCTCTTTCTTCATTTACTAAATTGAACAGATTTAGTATTGATCTAGAATAGGCTTTGGATTAAGATAAGGTTACAAATAATTTGGTGTTTATCCAGATAACAAAAATGTTATTCATGTTGGCAGTCAATCAGTTTTGATGTCTTCTTATATATATATATTTGAGCCCTTAAGATTAAACTTTTTCTCACTAAGGCAAATCATTTCTTGCTTTTAAATTAAAGTGAGACACATGTAGCTTCCTCTCATTTGAAGACTTGGACCACATCATGTGGTTATGAATTTGTTCACTTTCAGTTTTACTGTATTTTAGGGAGTACAGAGATCCGAGGAGAGGAAAAGAGATATAGAATGGTCAATCAGTGGAGCATTAAGTGCACACACATGTGTTAATTAAGTTCATCTTCTTATATGGGTACCATTCATAGTACCCCAAAATTGTTACAATAGTGACCTCAAATGTCACTGGTCACAAATCAACATATCATATGTAATATCACACAGAAACTCAAAATGGTGTTGAGAAAAAAATATCATTGATAGATATACTTAATGTAGAGTTGTCACAAACTTTACATTGTTAAAAACTTTATCTCTGGTATGCATAATAAATCAAATGACAGTAACACAAAACATATCTATAATTGTATGTACTATCCTTTTATTTGACTTGGAACAGTTGGTTTATTTAAAGTATTATCATTATGACAGCTATGATGTCACTAGTCACTTGAAATTTTTCAGATGCGCTACAGTCATCTTCATAAATGTCTGTCCTTGGCCAAAATGGCATTATCTAGTTGGTTGACTGCTTTTATGAGGATCTGTCTCTTGGGCTTTTGCTTTTATTCCAGTGAAATATATATATCTACTTTTACTATCACAACAATAGCTTGATACAAGTTCACAATGTGTGGGACTCTTTCTTTTTTTACCAGTAAATTTTGGATAGTATAACTCTTTTTACTCTGTTATCTTTTTCAATATAGTTTGTAACACTATTGTCTTTGGCACTCCATATGTATTGTCTTTTTCATTCCATAAATGTTACCACTACCATTCCAGCAGATATTTTGTAGTTTCCTGAATCTAGAGCCTACACAATTTTTATTAGGTTTATATCTAATTTTTGTATGCAATTATAATCGACATTAATTTTTCTTTTTGTGACTTTGAGAAGTTTATTAGTCCAGAAATATTTTTTTCAGAATGTCTACATAGACAACCATGTTAACTGTAAACAAGGATATTTTTATTATTCTTTTATAATGTACACAATCAGGTTTTTTTGCTCTTCTTGATAATCTATTTTATTAACTTCAGACATTCTTAATCTGTCCCTATAATTAATTTTATAAGCCAATTCATGAGCTAGTTTTCTATCTCTATCTCTATTTCTGTTTCTCTCTGTGTCTCTCTTTCTCTGCTTCCGTGTGTGTGTGTGTGTGTGTGTGTGTGTGTGTATGTATGTGTGTGTGTGCATTGGTCTTTTTTCTCTATGGAATCTTGCTTAATACAAGGGTATTAATACACTTATTAAATAATATCTAATTTTCAAAACTTTTTCCAATTTATTAGGCTATTTAATACATTTAAAGCTACATTTGATTTCAAGTTCTTTATAAATTAGTTTATTTAAAATTATTTTATAACTTGCTAAATCTCATTATAATTATATTGGATTTTATAATCCCCAGATTTTGTTATACCAATGTATGAGAATTCAAATTAGAAGTACACATATTTGATTAGAAATGTTGCATCATGAATAACTAATTGCATTCTACCAAATGGACAGCTATTCCATGGAAATTCGTGACTTTAATTTTGACATATAAACAGAGCTAGTTTTAACTGAAAATATGACTATGTCTTACAAAAGTGCTTAGCCAAAAATATACACATTTTACAGCAGGTGTGAAACAAATTAGCAAAAAAAAAATCAAATAAGGCATAGTTAATCTGAATAAAACAAGTGACTTTAGAAAATTTGGAAATACTGTTTATATCTTCAGCATAGATAAAATATTGTCATTGAAAATATTCAATAATGCTTTAAAACTCTCTTAAGAATTGTCCTATATAGACTATTCTTGTAGTAGTTAGATATATTTATTAAATGTGAGCAAAATTTATAGTTATTTACTTGTTGATTACATTTTAAAGTATATTTAATGAATATATACATATACTACATAATTTTATACCATGTCATGTATTTATCTTAAAGTATTATAATTAATACATTAGACTTATAAGATAATAACCAATTAGTTTTTCAATTTAATTCTTAGGCAAATAGGTAACAAAATTAGATGTTATATATCATTCATTCTATATGCATAATTTACTTTTGATGTGATACAGTATTATTACATTTCAATAACTTATTCAAAACTTTTCCATCTTAAAATAATTATGATTAAAATGATTTTGTGGATTCTCATGTTTCCTAAGCATTGTAAATTTCTTGCATATTATCCATGTAGAAGTGTGAGGAGGGAACTTTCAGTGTCAAGTACTTTAGGATTACAACAGATGACAGAGACATTTCTTAATATATTTAAGTCTTTGGGAAAACTGTTCACATTTGAATTCTCAGTAAAATTTTTTCAAAAGTGTTTTCTTATTTTACAATAGAAGAAAATAATAAAGCTGTGTAATTTTCAATTTTCAAAATAAATGTTTTCTCCAGAATATAATATTTCAGATTTGACCCACACATATTACTTTTGCTTAATTATACCCTTGTCAATCTCATTTTAAAATATGCATGCTATGTTTATTATGCATCCATTGAGATAGATTATAAAATCTGCTTATTTCCATTTTATTAATACATTTAGTTCTCTTACTGCAATGGTTAAGCTTAATCATGAGTTTACTAGGTTAACAGACTCTTGGAGGGGAGAAGAATCATGGGAGTACAATGCTTATCAGTGAATTAATCTATTAGTGTTCATAGCTGACTGTGCTGTGAGAAGAGGGGTCAGTTGCAGACAGATTACAGAGTATGTATCTGTGGAAGGTGTATTTGGATGGGGGCACCCTGCTTCTGATCATCATTTGATAAGTAACACTTTTCCACCAAATCCTTCCACTGTCATGTTTCTGATTTGGAGCTAGCCAATCATGAACTCTCTGAAACCATGAGCTAAATAAATCTGTCCCCCAAATTGTGGATGTCATAATGTTTTCAGCAATAGGAAGACAGATAATATACTTACTAAACTGTTTATATTTAAATCATATTCTATTGTTCTTGTAGATATTTATTTCTTCCCAAATTAGCTATGAGTGAATTATTGTACACACTAAATATAATCTTCCTTTGAAGATTTGCTCTTGTAATTTCTTCTACCTCATGTGTGTAGATTGGCAAATATATTAACTCCTGCTTTGTCTCAAGTTCTGTCCATATGACCAGATTCAATTCAAATGTAATCTCATTTTGGAAAACATTTGCAAATGTAATCTCATTTTGTAAAACGTTTGCATGTGCATCTCTATCATTTTATTTAATGGTCTGTAATAATTTTGTAGGATTCTGTGACACATTTCGACCACTACTATAACTTTGTTTGATACGTACAATATTATACCCGATCATGAGAATGAGTGATTTGCATTTCCTTTTTATCATTATTTGCAACACTTCTACATATATAAAAATTTTGCTGTAAAACAATATGAAATATCAAGTGAGGAAAAGCCTCATACATTCATTTTTACAGCATTTATTGATTGTAGCATTTTATCTTGTCCTTGGTTTCATCTCATTGTGTTTGTTCATACTAGTTCCAGCATGTACAAATTCCACTACAGATGTCAATGAGAGGCCACACTCAGTGGAACTGGAAATGAAATTAAAAGCCATTAAATCATAGTTATTAAACTTGACTATGATGTTGAAGTTACTATCAGTTCTGAGGGACTGAAATTACTCAATACACTTTATCCGATAACATGAAGGTGAATGGTGACTCAGTGCTGAGGTAATGGTGGCTGTAAAACCTTTGAAAACAATACGTACTGATCATGGAGTAAAATATACTCATCACAGAGTAAAATAACTTACCAGAGGAAAACTTTAACATGGATGAAGCACACCTATTCTAGAAACAGACTCCTAAAAGTTGTTTTAATCATAGCAACATGTTATGGCTTGTGTTCTGGTTTGTCCTCCAAAAGTCTCATGCGGTCCTTGATGTGGCTTTTTCCCGAGGAGGCTAGGATTGGAATGCTAGGATTGAAGATGCTAAGACTAAGGGTGGGTGACTACTAAATCAATCCACTGATTGGACTGGGATCTTCCTAGTCCCTTAGACTGGACACAATATAAGGGACGGAAAGGGGCTTGTTTGCTGCTTGTCCTTTTTGCTACATTCTACCCGCTATGAACTGTTCTCCTCATCCAAGCCCCACTACCTTCGAGCCAGCTGATTATATACTGAAACTTCTACAAACTGTAAGCTAAATAAACCTTTCAGCTTTTAACTTTGAGTGTTGGATATTTAGTCTCAGCAATGAGAAAAGTAACTAATACACAAGCTCAAGTCATTGCCAGATTTCTAGGCTTTTAAAGATAACAGTCTTGTTTGGGGACAATATTGAAGGTTACAAATAGATACTATTCGTGATCTGACACAGTAAGAATCCCATGGTCTTAAAATATATCAATGAGAACATACTTCCAGAGTACTACAGAAGCAATAAAAACTCATAAATGACTAAGTTTGTGTTCCAAGATCCCCTCCTGAGTAGCTATGCATGCAAAGTGGATAAAATGGTGCATGTCTGTGTTGGGTAAGAAAGGTCTGATGTTTGAAGTGATAACACTGTTTCTCAGAATATGTGCACTTTAAGTGACATATGATTTCACAGCAAAATGATTTTTGACAAAGTTAGAAAGGCTATTCAATGAGAAAAAATTGTCTCCCAATATAGGAGCTGGAATAGTTTTGTCTATATGCAAAAACAAGTGAATAAGTATTTATTCTTACCATGCAGCATACATAAAAGACAATTCAAAATAGATTGTTGACCTAAGTTTGCAATGTGAAGGCATAAAACTTCCAAAGAAACATAAGAGAATATCTGCATGTCCCTGGAATAGCATGAGATTTTATAAATACCATTAATAATGCAATTCAAGGAGAAAATATAAATTCTTCTTCATTAAAATAAAAAAAAATTCCCCATGAAAGATACTGTTAAGATCATCCTATACCCTTTTTTCTGTTTTGCTTTTTAAAAACATAAAGATTAAAAGAAGAAAGAAAGACACTATTAAGCCATGTTAAATTCAAGCTATAAATTTGGAAAAATATAATTTATATATATAATAAAGAATTTATAATAATATACAAAATATTCTTTTTAAAATTCAGTGATAAAATATTTATAAATAGGTAAGATTCATAAGCAACTCATGAAAAAGACTTACAAATGTCATATAAGCATATAATACATTTCTACAATGCTTGTCACTAAGGAAATGCAAATTAAAACCACAATTTAATATCAATATCAACCTAATGGTGTGACTATTAAGACTAAAGACTAAAAACCATTAAGACTAAACACTAAAACAGCAACAAAATACAGATAATGTTGCTGTGGGTAAGGATCCAAAATAACAGGAATCTGTATTTATTTATGTTGGAAATGTAAAATAGTACAGCCAGTCTGAAAGACAGCTTGTGAGTTTCTTACACATATAAAAATAACCTTACCATAATATATGGTATTCCTGCTTCTACATATTTATCCAACAAATTTGAAAAATGATGTACTGTGTATAAAACTGTATATCATCAATTATAGATGTTTTATATGTAATTACCAAAAATTAGATATTAGCAAATATTTCTTTGCTTATGGGACTGTATAAAAAAACAATGTGGCACAAATATGTAATGGATTACTACTATTCAGGGATCGTAAAAGATTAACTTATTTAAGAATATAGATGAATCTTAAATTTATATTGTGAGGGAAAGAATCTATTCTGGAATGTTACATACTGTATGATTCCATTTATATGGCATACTATAAAAGTAGTGCTACGATACAGAAAAACATCAGTGGCTGCCAAAATTTATGAAGGGAGAATTTTAACTATTGGGAAATTTTAGGATGGAAAAACTATTCTGTGTGATACTAAAGTGGTAATTATATAGCCATGCATCGGTATATGTTCATAGAAATTTGCAGAGAAGAGTGAACACTGATATGTGCATTGTTTTTAAAACGTCAATCTAGATGTCATAGTGTCTGGAATAGATGATAGATGCTGATATATGGATCTAATTCATTACAAATGTTATAAATATACAGTATAACATCACAGAAGAGGTATGTGTGGGGTGAAGATAAAGTTTCTTAAGTCATTTTGGGAAATTATATTTGTCTGGAAACAGATTAAAGACAAAGAAACCATACATACAAGCTAACTCAAGTTGGTAAAATTTCTTTCTCTAAATAAAATACAAAGATGTTTACAGAGGATCTCACTGCTTACAGCTACATTTTCTGTGGCCTTATCTGGCTATATGTTTGTCTGCTTCCTGCTATAATCTCACTGACATTACAAATCCACTAACTGCAAATTGTGGGATCATTTCCTATCCTACCTTCATGTTCTAATTTTGCTCTAATATTTTCTGGCCTGCTTTTCACTGTCTCTCTGATGTATTCCAGTTCCCTTTGATCATGTGACTCCTGATTGCTCTCCACTCTTCTAAGAGTGAACTGATCCTCTAGTAACTCACTCATGTGTTTCATAAAAAATATATGACTCGCTCTCAGAAGTTAACTCCTTCCTGTGAGCCTGTGGTGGCCATGCATCCTGCAAAGAGAACCAAAAACAGCCAACCCCTTCCTGTGAGTCCGCAGCAGTCATAGGCCAAGCTAACATCTTTCTGTGAGCCAGTTGGCACATGGGCTGGGACACAAGAAGTGCTGACCCTCCATCCCATAAGCAACCAATAGATTTGGAAAAACTCAGGCTGAGATGATAGCCATTGAAGTAAAAAAAAAAATACTTGTGTTGTTTGATTGACTTTGCAGGTTGCAAAGTCAATCAAACAACATAAGTATATATGCAATATATGCAATATAGCAACTATGGAGGATTTCCTTTTGGAAGGTGGTAGCCATTGCTAATTTCCTATTATCTTGTTGTAAAGTCCTGTATCATTTTCATTGTTTGGTTTGGTTTTATTCTGTTTTGTTTTGTTGATTTTATTATATCTAATGGCATGGGCAGCTATTTGGAAGATAACAAGATGTATTATGGTAGCCATTGTTGATTTCCTATTATCTTGTTTTGAAGTTCTGTATCATTTTCATTGTTTTGTTGTGATTGGTTTTATTGTTTCACTTTGTTTAGTTTTATTCCTTTTAAAATAAAAATATATATGACTTTTCTTGTCTTGTTCATAATTGTATTACATTGCTATTTTTCTATACTTCACTTTTATACTCTTAAATCTTAATTCCCCTGAGGCAGACTTCAACCACCACTTCTGGTTTAGCATTTTAGTTGATATTATGTATAACCAGTATAAGCTTTCACAACCCGAGTTATTTACTGTTGCATTTGAATATTTTGTATGATTGTAGATATATGCTAGTTAAATGTTGTATTTCTTTTCGGTGTCACTACTTTATATTCCATTAATATTAACATCATTTGATGTATTTTATTTTTAAACATATAATAATATAGCTATATATTGAGCATGGAAATTAAGAATACAAGCTTTTATTTCCCTCAGAGAGTTTAATGTATTTCATAAACTATTAAATAAAATAAACATATTTAACCCACAACAGATCACATTCATTTTCCAATTTTCTTTCTTAAATAAACTGAGTAAAAATTCTATATTTTGCCACGTCTAGATGAAAATTTTGCGTTTATTTATATAAACTAAAGTAGAAAGTTGTCTTGTAACAAAATATTTCTCTTCCACCAAACTAAATGGGTAAAAATGAAGTAGTGTGTTTAACAAGATATTGGAAGTTGTTTCCCAAAAATAGAGAGCTCTCCTTAAAAACACTTTCATTTTACTTTTACTAAAATATTTTAGAACAATTTTAAATTTGCAGAAAACTGCAAGGATACACAGAATTCTAGTTTCCATATATTTTATTATGATTCTCCTCTTTTATTATATCTTACATAATTATGGTAGATTTACTACAATTACTGGACCAATTAATGGCTGAATACCATTATTAAGTAAAAGCTATGCATTACTAAGATATTCTTTTTATGCTTCAGGATTCTTCCAAGATACTTCATAAAGTTTAGATCTCATGTCATTTTAGGCTACCTTGCTTGACTTTGACAGCCTCTCACATTTTCTTTGTTTTCAATGACCTTCACATTTTGGAGGATTACTTGTCAGATATTTTGTAGAATATCATGCAGTAGCATCTGTATGAAATTTCTCTCACTATTGGACTGGGGTTATGGGATTTTTCAAGGAAGGCTGGAGATGTAAAATGCCATTTTCATGGCATCATTTCAGTAGTATGAGCTGTCAGCATGACATATGACTACTGACATTGACCCTGATTTCCTTGCTGAAGTAGTTTTGTAATGATTCTGCATTGTAGTCATTCTTCTTATCTACCTTTTAAGAGTATTTTTGGAAGGATGTCACTATATGTACTTCCCATATATGAAGTACAAGATTATGTACGACTTGTTTGACAGCAGGTTTGATAAGTAAATATTTGGTGTTTTTTCTGCTAGATTTGTTTTTTATCCTTAATTTATTCACTTATGCATTGCTTATTTTGTTAGCATAAACTCATGGGTACCTACTATATACTATGAGTAGGAGTCCAGCACTATTTTGCTGATCAAGTTCTTCCAAATACAGGCATTGGGGACTCATTTGTTTTCTGTGTCTCTTTGATATACCACACTCACTGTGTGTGTGTGTGTGTGTGTGTGTGTGTGTGTGTGTGTGTGTGTGGTGTATATTGAGAAACTTTCTACTTACTGACACTGTAAAATTAAATCTTTTTTGTACTTTTCCTTCTTAAGTCTTAGAGCCAGCTACTTATGCAAGTTATCCAGTCTCCTTTATTGGAAAATGGTATTATAACTGAAGATTTTAGCATCAGGTGTATTCACTGCCACTGTAAGTCAACTGTTATGCACTCTCAACTGACAGAATGAGAAATATATCTATGTGAATCACACAAACAACTATTAAATCATTCATTTCTACTTTAAGCATATATATGGGCAATGTGTGTTTTTTATGATTCTACCCTGGTATATTTTATGTGCCTAGGAATTTATCCTATTTTTAAGTTATCCATTTGGCCTACAATTAGTAATAACAGCATCTTACGAGTCTTTGTATTTTTGTGATGTCAATTTGGGTTTAGTTTGTGTTTTATTTCTTTTAGGTATAATTTTATTTTAAGTTGCTTATTTAAGACTTGTCTTCTTTTTGATGTAGGTGTTTATTATAAACTTTATACACCTTTCATGAAAGTAACCCAACTCAGTGTCTCCTTTTTGGAGCACATGAACTAACTTAGTCATCTATTTTCATCTATGCTGATTACATATCCGCAAGCCATCAGTGTGAACTTCATCTGTAACTCTCTGAAAATTATATCTCAAATCTGATCACATCTCATCTCCTCCTTATCTTGTCCTGAGAAGCCATAAATATGCATTTATTTATGTTTGGACTATTTGGGCTGCATTCCTTGGCATAAATCAATAGTCAATTAACAATCTTTTTTCTTTTACTCTTCCTCTACAATCTTTTCTTTATATTGTAGTCCAATTCGAGCTCTACAAAGAATGGATAAATTGGATTCCTTCTCAATATGAGAAGTCTTGCTTTCAAGATTATCATCATTTGGCTTATATCTATTTGACTAACTTATATCTGAGCATGCCCTTTACTTTTGTTACTATGTTCCATTACTTATGTAATTTTCTCCTTCTTACTGAGTGCTCTAAACTTGTATCTGCCAAAGATCTTTGTATTTTCTGTATCATATGCCTCTAAGGCTCTGTTCTATTCACTAAGCTTGACCCTTTTTCATGACTGAACTTTCCTCACACATTTAAACATCAAAGAAATGTTCTCTCTTCCAAATTAAAATATCACATGAATGCTTTTTTTCCATCTTTGCTTCTATGACTTTTTACAGCAGTCCTCAGAATCTGTAATTATGCTATTACTATTTTACTTTTTAATTCCCATCTTTCTTCACTGATGTATAAACTCTTTGAAGCAGAAACATTGCCTTTTTAATAAAAAGGATAAAATCTCTGCTGGAAAATATAAAGTAACAAAAATCATAAACACTTCTTTATTTGAAAAAAATTTTCAATATAGTAAACTTAAAAGTATGCTACTATACTAGTAGTTATAAGAAAATTAGTATATAACATACTAGGCAATGAGACATTGGAATACAAATATTATAAAACAATAGATTAACATCAGAACCGCATTTATGGTAGATAGACATAAAATGTAAATATATACATTATTGAGGGACTAAATTTTAACTGAACTCTTGGGGAAATGTGAGACTAGAAATTCAAGTCATTTAAATGAAGATGACAAGTGTTCAAGGTAATAAAATGTTGAACTGAGTGGAGTTTAATATGAAATCATTTATTGGAATAAAACAGTACATAGATCAATAGTTACTTAGCACAGAAACACATTCTGCTCAAAAGAATATGAATATGTAGTGGTTTTATTGCCAAAATCTTTTAGTTACCTATATCATATTTGATTTTATGTCTGTTCTGCATATCTAGAGCATGAATTGAGAAATTGTCATTTACATTCATCTTGGAATGATTGGTAACTATTGGGAATGCAAATGTTCACATATATGATTTAAACGTCTTTATGTTACGTACTTTGCAAATTAAATAAATGAGAAGAAAAATTAATTTATCAATACTAATATTTGTAAAAAGACTTCTTAAATTATTTTTGACATATTTTTTAAAAGTATCTGATGTTATCTTCCAGAAAGCCAGACATTTTCCTTGTGACCTATAAGTGTTTACAATAGACCTCATGCTATTAAACTATGTGTTGAAAAAAAAGTCACTATCATCTGTTTAGAATACAGAGCACTAAGGTAATCAAAATTAATTGTTTTACTGTATTTCTTTTGGGAATGCTAATTTTTCTTGGATGTTTTAGTTTTTTAAAATAACCATAAAATACTTGCCATTAAAATATGAATTGACATTTTGCTGGACTTGGAAATTGCTTTGATCCATAATTTGCACCAAAATGACATTTTACAAATTCTGAGTTGATCTAAAGATGCCTGTTTTTTTCAGCTCTCATTTTCTTGTTGCTCTGAGGTGACCACGTAGAAAGTTTCAGATATGCATTTGAGAGAGAACAATACAGAGTGAAAAGTCTAAGTGTGACATAAGACT
Organism: Dolichotis patagonum; assembly: GCA_004027295.1. Classification (NCBI taxonomy): domain Eukaryota; kingdom Metazoa; phylum Chordata; class Mammalia; order Rodentia; family Caviidae; genus Dolichotis; species Dolichotis patagonum. The sequence goes on along the minus strand of PVJX010019300.1, from coordinate 7,467 downwards.
ACAGTATTTTTAGTTAGCAAAAATGAATCAAAGCTTACTTATAACAACATGTTTAATTATATTAAATGATTTTATTTAATTATGTTCATATTAGATGATTTGGGGCTTGATGGTAAAGTCAGCATTATGATTTTGTTGTTTAGTAATCAAAATCATCAAAAATGTGTTCAAATTCATAAAAATATTTTGTAAGTATTTTTTGGTAAAGCTTAAGTGACTGACTCATAAAGTCATTGGAAATTTGATGAAGATGACATATGCAAATCTAGGTATTTATTTCCAATGGCTGTGTAACTAATTTTCAAACATGAAGCAGCTTAAAACAGCACACATTTATTATGCTACTATCACATTTCCTGTGGGTCTGTGCGTCTACGACTCTCTGCTTCAGGCTCTTATCAGACTGTATCTTTTTTTAAAATTTTATTTAGAAAGAAAAAAACCAAACAAACAAAACAGAAAAAAGGGTAGCAACAATACAGAATTCCAAAGGAAAAAAAGAAAAGAACAACAACAAAAAAAAACTACTAAGAAATCACTAGTTGATAAGTTACATACTGTCATCTTGGAAATAGTTGTTCAAGTTACAAAATTAAAGCATACAAAGTAGACATTCAAACAGTGAGACTATTAACAGTTCTGCTCAACAATCTAACAAAAACAGTAGTATGGTCATCTATCTTCCACACTTAAACATACATGAAGTTATATCCTTTAGAGCACTTTCTTTTGCTCTCTTTTTTACAGTAGCAATTATGCATTTTGGGTTTTATTACTCCTACAGTTCTTATTACTTCTTTTTTTAATTTTAAAGAGAATAAAACAAAAGAGGGCAGAACAAAGCAGATCAGAACAGAACAACATAAGCAACACAACACTGTACAGTAAGATAACCGGACATTAACAGTAGCTGTCAAAATATCTCTTTCTCTGCTATAGTTGAGCTTAGTTTCAGATACAATAATATCAAACATAACACAATATTATAAAACCATTCAAGAGAATGAAAGAATTACAGGACATTCTGAACCGAATAACTATGATGAATGGCTACTATAATGTCTCATTTTGAATAAAAAGATTTGTTTATACTATCACATATATTAAAATCCCAATAAGACACAACATGATAGAACCATAGTAATAGCAGAGTAGAAGCATGGTAGGACTTTTAAGGAAGATGATATTAAATCAGCAATGGCTGCCATATGTTTTGTTTTCTTCAAAACAGCTGTTCATACCATCACACATAATAAAGTCAAACAAAACAGAGTAAAACCATTCCAACTGATGAATGAAAGCATTGAAAGGCTTCAAAGCAATGAAATGGGAAATCATGATTACCATAAAATCTTATATATTCTTGCCAACTCTTATACTAGGGAGTATCAGATTGTATCTTATTAGGCATCAGGTATCAGTACTGTGATCTCATTAGAAACTCAAGTGGAGAAAGACTTCTTCCAATCCCACTCTAATACTGGCTGAATTAATTTCCTTTTGGATAAGGAAAGTAGTTTTAGATTCTTGCTGGTGGTGACCTTCAGCTCCTGCAAGCCTTCTCTGGTCCTTGTGCCATATATGCTTCTCCACTTCAACTACTCAGTTCATAACAAGTTGTTGCTTCAAACCTCTCAATAGAGAGAATTTATAAGCAAGATAGAGTCTTATACAAAGAGTCTTATCCTTTCACATTCAGTTAGCTAAGAGTAAGCCACAGGTTTGATCAGGGACCTGACCGACATCTTAGCTGCCTGTGTGAGGGGTACTGTGAAAAGATAAAATAAGAGACAAACAAATTTAGTAATGTGTGACAGGGGGGTTGGGAAGTCAGTGCCTCAGGATGGGCAAAGACAAAGACTCTCCAGCTTACCACAATTTTATTAGCTAGTGCATGGGGAGGAGTAGTGAGTGATTCCTGGGAATAGTAGTGGCAATTGCTGCGGTCTATTGAGAAGAACAAAGCATTCTTGCAAGGATGGGACAAGTGGCAATAATGAAACCGTAGTTTCCCCAGGTGAAAGTTTTTTTACGGCTGTTAAAACATTGCTTTAAAGATCCTTGTCATCCTCAGCAGGTGTTATCCTGGCCTGTGAGCACCACAGTACCATTAGCCATAGGGATTCAGCTGTGACCAGAAGAAAGCTAGGAATTTCCTTGTTCCATTCAGGCTCAAAGGGCAGGAAAGAACAGCCTCAGGTATCTCTTGGGTCAATTTATAATTTGTGATACCCAACAAGGTCCTATCCGTACTAAAGGGGATGGGGTTATTAAATCATCTAAAAACAAGAAATCAATGAAATCAATGAATCAATGAAAGGTACTATAGGGTTAGTCTACCAGAGGTTTTATCTCAATGTATAGAATAGAATAAATGCAGAATTAATGTTAGTTATCAATAATTATTACAAAATATAGAGTAAAATATCAACAAAAATTTGACTAGAATAGCCCTTATCAATCATTTCTCTTGTGACCCTTAAAGGAGGGCCTCACAAATAATAGTAATCAATAATTAATTAAAATAGTCAAATGGAAAGTGGACTGAAAAAGGGAAGATAAATTTAAAGATACTTTCTATGGAGACACTGATCAGCCACTAACGTACAGTACTTGACAGTGTGGTACCTCTTCATTCTAGCTAACCAATAGTATACGGTTTGCAAAAAAATCATACCTAAAACAATAGAATTCACTGAGCATAAATTGGTCTTTCTAATGAAGTTTAATATGATATGAGGTCTACAGTTTAACTTGTTAACTCTGAAATAAGCATTTAATTATCATTTTTCAAAGATATCTGCTCTATGTAGTGAGATAAAGAAAAACTTGATAAATGATTGCACGAAGTTATTTTTTCCTCACAAAATGACTTTGGAGGTTTACCAATTTCAGGTTTTGAAACACCTTTTCTGAGAATGAACTATATTCACTGCCTTTTTTTATTCACTGTCTTTTTTGACAGAATTAAAAACAATTTCATTTTGCTTCCAAGTAAAACATGATTTTTCTCCATTTGCATTTCTTGTATTTAATGAGTAGAATATGTGTTATTGCTCCTCCTTCTCCTTCTCTTCCCTCATACTAGACAGACTGAACCCAGGACGTCACACATAGCTAAGCAAGCACTCTCACACTGAACTAAATCTCCAACTCTTTTTTATGTTGTTGCTTTATGCATTTTATTTTGACACCAGGTCTTGCTAAATTGCTTAGATGGGCTGTGGACTTATAGCCTTGCTTCAGGCTACCAAGTTCATAGGATTCAGAGGGTGCATCACGATGCCTAGCTACTTCTTTAGTTAACCGTTTAATTTATGATTAATATTTTCCTTATTATATGTTTCAAAAGGGAAAAAAATCTCTTATCTCTTCAACAAGTATAAAAGACACTTTTTTAAAAAATTGAGACAGGGTCTCGCTATGTAGTTCAAGCTGGCCTTGGACTTTCTATGAAGTCCAGGCTGGCTTTGAACTCATCATAGTCTTCCCATCTCAGCCTCCCAAATGCTGGGATTTCAGGTATGTGCCACTGTGCCTGACCTAAAAGACATTTTTATCTGCACTATCCATACCAGTGTGGTGTTTTAACTAATGGTCAACTTGTAACACCCAGTTGAACTGGATCAGCATGGTTCTGTGTGTGGAAGTCCCACTTAACAACTGTTGCCAACAAAATAAAAGAACTGGAGGGTAAGATGGTGTGCTGTTGATTCTGCTGGAGAGACTTGTCATACTGTTTTTCCTGATATGAGCTCAGCTGTTTTCACTGTTGGAAGAACTTGGGTTGATGTCACTAAAAATGGCTATGGCTGTTTTCTGAGAAGCGTCAGTCCTTACCTTGAGCATGGCTCTAGTGTACATAGCTCAGCCTGCTGGAACAGATCACGCATCCTGTTGGCTCAGACTTTCTAGCTTCAACCACTGATCTTTGGGCCTTTGCAGTACAGATTTTTGGTACGTATTTGCATGAGACACTGTCGTGGGCTCTAGGACATCGCCATGGGCTCTAGGTCTTCGGCTGGACTCTTGTAGGGTTTTTGTACTATAAGTTGAACATTAGAATTGTATGTATTTATGGAATACACATGATGTCATGATTCATGACTACAATGGATGTGTGATTACTAAATTATTTCCCTGATTAGTTTAGCATAGTTCTGCCAATTAAAGCAAGCTAATTAACATACATATCACCTTAAATTAACATACTTTTTTATTTTTCCTGCGTAACTGAGTGTTGTGCCCTTTGATTTTCAACTTCTCATTTGTTTTGCTTTCAATCTTCATATAACTATTATATTATTCTCTTCTTGTACAGATTAAAATTTTTTATATTTTACATGTAATTTAGAAGATACTATATTTCTTTTGCTTTTCCAAACTCATATCTCTTAGCATAATGTTTTCATATTGGCATGAATGACAGTATTTCCTTCTTTTTTAAAGATTGCATATCATTCCATGGGGTGATTTAAAAATCTATTGTCATATTTATAAGCACTTGGCTTGACCTAATGTCTTCACCTATTGTGATGAGTGCTGTAATGAACACAGATATTTGGGCAAATGCTCACAAATAGGATTGTTGAATAATATGGTAATTTTTATTTTTAATATTTCAAGGAACTACCACACAGTTTCTCACTGTGGCTCTACTAATTTACTCTTCTACAAAGAGAGTACAAGTGTTTTCATTTCTCCATGTCCTAGTCGGTGCACATTTTCCATTCTCTTTATCTTATCAAAAGCATCAGGAAAAAAAATCCCTGGTGTTTTCTATAATGTAATGAACTTTATATAACCATTTCAATGTAATATCTCAGAACTAATTTTGACTTCAATATATCTAGCGTTCTGAGATTACAATGATTTTACACAAATAAACTGAATGTCTGGATATAGTTTCATATCTGAATTAGCCATGCAAAAGAAAAATATAAAATATGCTTTTACAAAGAAAATGGAGAAAATTGCCTTAATCAAGTAGATGGTCTCTCAAACCCACACATTAAGTTTTGCAGCTCTGGAATAGCAGATTTAATACAATATTTCAGCATAATAATGAAGGAGTGAGATGACTGATCATGTAATACTATTCCAACTTAGTCAAATTACCTGGAAACTACTATGTGTGCATGCAGGGTCACAGGAAATCTCACAAATCTTTTTTTTAAAAAACATATAAAATATATTATATCCATTCTAACACAATTATTCAAAAAGTAAGTTAATAAGCATATACAGCTAAAACCTTTAATTCCTCATTATATAAAATTAACTCTGCTCTGGGAAAAATGCAATTATAACATAATATTTGAAAATATACATATACACAGAATGAAAATTCTTTAGAGATTTTACATATAGGGTTGCCATACTGCTTATTGGTAAGGCCATAAACTTACAACTGTCTCGTCAGTTTCGCTTCAAACATTGTCGTATGGGTAGAGTAAGTACATTGAGCAGTTTAAATAGAAACAGAAGTCATACTATAGTGAACAGAATATTTTGGTAATGATAATTTGGCTAACTAGTAGGAAAAACTCTAATTATAAAAGACAGAAGATAATAATTTAAAAGTAAAAATTATCAATAGCATACCCATGAAATTAGAGTTCAAATATGGGACAAAGCCTTTCTCTAAGGAGAAAAAAAAATCAATTGAAAGGAATGACAAATTTCAAATGGAGCTTAAAGGAATTCAGAAAATAATATAGCACAATTCAATAATCACCTGGGATTAGATGTATATTTTAACAAAAATTATTATTAATGTGAATTAGTTTTTCACTGTATACTTTGTGTCTTTGTCAATTAATTATCTCTGAATATTTCTTATTTAAATTCTCAAATGTTTGACAGAAATTTCAGGTCAGGCAATTTGATATTCAGAGAAAAGATTATATATTAACTTCTTATAAATTCCTGTTTTATTATATTCTTCAAATCTATTTTATCATTGATAATCCTGATTTCTGTAATAGCATCTTTTGCCATGAGATAGACCACATTGGAATTTCCTAATGATGTCAAGACACATAGTTATCTGAGGGCCTCTGATAAAATGGGTTTGTTTCAATACATTCTTGATTCCTTCTTTAACACTTTGCCAAGGCATTTCCAACATTTCTATCTTACACACACTGGGTGTTACGGCCAGGATCTAGATAGCGCAGGTTCCATGGGGAATTAAACTCTGGGGTAAGTATTGTCTCCAAATCAGCAAACACTCTGCTCTTTAGATTTGTTACCTTTTCTCTTTAGTCCAGGACTTTTAGAGTCATTTCTAGTCATGCCTTACATGATCTTGCAGGTATATGTTTTCCAAATCTTGCTCCTTTTCTGTAAAATCCATGTGTTCCCTAAACAGATCCTTCACTCTATTTTGAACAAAGCTCTTTGTAACTTACTAAGTAGTCAAAATCAAAGAGGGAGAAAGTTTTGAAGAGAACAGTACTATCTTTGAGGCATCTATGGAGAGGTCAGTAAGGAGGAGGCTGTTACCCTTCAGGGAAGGAGATGAGGATCAGAGGTTTAGTACTTTCAAACTAATATGAATACCAATATATTCCATTCCTAAATTTGAAGGCCTAATGCATTTTCTGTGGAGTCTCTGGCTTTGCTATGGGAACTCACTAAATCTTAGAATAAATGCTTTTCTGGAATTTTGATATTCTTGTAATCAAGTTACATACCCGGTATACAGTTTGTCTGTTTTTTAGCTGGAAAATATGAAGGTATTTATTAAATCTGTCAAACATGTTTTTTTGTTTTACTTTACCCATTAAATTGGCAATATTCTGATCTAAATTTCCTTCTTTAATACACTTCATTAAAATATTCTTACTACTTCTATAATTACTACTTACATGTATTTCTTGAGTAGTGGAGATATTTCATAATCTAACACATCTTTTTTTATGATTTTTGTCATTAGTAACAAAGGAAATTGTGGGATATAAAGCTTCTCATAACCCCATCAGAAGCTGTGTCTTTTGCTGCAAGGGTGGTGTGCTCTTTTGTATGTATGATTTCCATTTTATCACTGTAATATCTCATCCCAATTCAAATTTCTGATGATGTTAGTGCTAATATAATAGATATTTTGACTCTGAGAATTTTTGACAGTTCAGTATTGAGAACTGTTTTCCTCCAAATCTCAGGAAGAGGCTAGTTCTTTACTTTGAAAGAAATATATTTAGATTATGTTTCAGTTAACTGGTATCAAACTTATATACAACTAGATATTGAAAATAAAGAAACAAAATGATGAATATGGCATAAATTACCTCTAAAAACTGAATTTTGTACAGACACTGATTCTACTCATATGTTTATAGCATTCCATGACATTTGAATTAACATGCCAGTCAAAATGTATGTGTGTTTTTGCTTACAGCTTCAAATAGTTTCTAAGTCATGGTAGAAATCATTAATCACATATTTAACTATTATAAAATCCCC